>DWMG01004483.1:0-10897 GCA_018244855.1 Elbella merops | reverse complement strand
TGAACATGGGTGTCTTATATGAGGGTGAAGGGCTCCAAGCTTCATATTAGAAGCGGAAGCTAACCTGACCTGCTCGTGGTCTAGACTACTATACGAAGATTTAGTGACCGCCTGATTTCGGAATAGCAAAGTCTGCCTAGGCATAGCATTTGCCCTGGTCATTTACGGGCAGCAGAATAAGTGATGCGAAAAGCCGTGCTCTGTGATCTCCAAGCCGAATACTCACGTGGGAATTACGGGTAAGAAACCTTTGGGAAGGCGTATGTCCAACAGTGGACTGAGACAGATTGTACATTTACCGGTCACTTATTCTCCCGACCGTCTGCAAACTGAGTAGTGTATAAGGTCGATAAATGAAAAACAATAAAAATATACGTGTCAATGATGTCCAGGTACAATTAATTGGTATAAATAAATATATCCAACTACCAATTGTAACTACAGTTAAGATACACTGTCCATAAATGCTGGACTACAGACACCTTTAACTATCGTCTGGTTATACGAGCAGTAACATCTCAATCAATGTATCCGGGTAATTAGATGATCACATGCAACTTTATAACTGTTTTCTGGGTTGTGTGTGTTATTAGTTATGTTATACTGTACACGTATATGGTGCTTAGGTACCACATTACAATATCGAGGTCAAAAGCTTTCGTACAAATGTTGGCGCAGGTAATTGTAGCGGACTTTAATATTGAAAGAAACTTGTTAATTGAAAGACATTTATTCTTATAATTGATACAGTGATTACTGTAGGCGCCGGTCGCTCCAAGCCAACTGTCCGCCGTTGGTGAGCGCGGGCGTTTAATAATAATAATAGCACATTAGTAGGATATTATTATAATTCAAATATAATTAACATGTAAAAATTGTTGATAAATGTTAAAGTACAGAACAACACCAGACCCTAGACTGCATCTTTAACAAGGACTCCTCGCAGGGTGGCCTATTTCAATGCGTAGTCAGTGCGCCGGAATCTAGTAAACTGGAACACGAACCAATAACGCAGGATAACAGCGACGTGGGCGTAGGAACAATATCGGGTTATTATCGGCAATATTTCCCTGCGTTAGAACAGTATCAGATTATTGTTCTCAATGCTCCACGCAGATAGCGAATGGTTACGTAATTATGTTTCAATATCGGTTGCTTTTTAGTTTAATAAATAATCGGTACGATAGTATATTATCTAAGGGAGTATTGGATGTGGGTTCTGCTACAACCTCGTGCTTCAAATGGGGGTGAATTTGAGAAAAATATTTATATTATAACGCCCAGCTTGCATCTTAGTAAACTTAGAATTGTATGTTACTTTACTTCTTAATGCTGAATCTTATACTTAAAATATATATCTATTAGTATTATATATAATACATTTCCAAGGTTTCTTTTTATCATCTGTCTGTTGCTTAAAAAAATGTCATAATACTCTTCACGAGGGACTGGACTTAAATTTTATTTATCGAAATATTATGTGTGTGTGTTTGTGTGTATATATCTACAATATACACTGTACGCAGTAGTTTTTCATCAGTGAGCCTATAAGAAGACATTTGAGTGTGGTATATACATATAGAGCCTTTGTACAACAATCGATCTTGTCTATGTTTTGTGTTACTAATGTATGCACATAAATAGTAACTGCCTTGTTGGTCGAGTGGTTGCAAGCGCAACTGCCGATTAGGAGGTCCTGGCATCAAATCCCGGGTCGAGTACTATTGGATTTTTCTAAATTTAGATTTTATAGTAGTGATTCAGAGTCTAGATCTGTACCCGGTGTATGGCAACAGGCTCACCACTTATTCAATGGAACGTAAACGTAACTGGTGAAATCTGGGAGTGTATTACACACCTCTGCCTACCTCATCGGGGATTACAGGCGTGATGTTACGTATATAAATAATAAAATAAAAAAAAATGGAGATTTCTATAGAAGGAGCGCTTAGTGCCAAAGTTCTACGCGCAGTGTCAAGTAACTTGAACTTCTCTTATCGTAAGCTTCACACTCAATGCTATTCATATTTCAATGTTAGTGATCGAGGTTAGCAAAATGTCTGAGTGAGCCGGCGTGGTTCAAACACTGTTTTGGCGGCATCGTAAACACTGCCCCCTCATTACTAAAAGCATCGCGCTCTTGAGATACATACTACAGGAAATATATGTTACACCGAAGCGTAAGAGCTGCGCAAGAAAAGTTTTAATTACGTGATAAATATTCAATTAAATTTATTTTATTTAATAATAACCACCCTGAGTTAATTGAGATAAAATGCTAACAGGCATACAGCCTGTTAACATAAAGGAATAGCGGCCTACCACGTGAGTAAATGTGACGAAATGTCCATTTGTATAAACATAACATCGTCGTCAGATAGAATCTTCAATTATTGACAATTGTATTTATAACATTATCCTATTGTATCGATTAATGTTACACGTCGGTGTGAATCCTGGCGTTCTGGTACCCCCTACAGGGAGCGTGGTGTGCGAATCGTCGATATTAACGGGATCCGTTTTTCGATGGATATTTTATCGATAATGAGGGACCTGTCAAATTTATTGCTGTTTTGAGTTCCCGCGGTAGATACAATAAATTTGTCCAAAGTAACAAAGTTTAAAAGAGCATTTATATTTGTTATATTATGTAAGAAATGTCTAAGGTTTTTCTGTACATTTCGATTTATTAATTTGTGTTATATTAATTAATTGTAATTTGATCGATAAATTAGTTCCTAAAAATTTAATTATTTCGTCAACATTTTTGTTCAACTGTTTGTTTTGCTCGTAATATAAATCAGTTAGGCACTTAAATCATTCTATTTATTGCGTACGAAAATTTAAATATTATATCTTATGTGTTAATTTTAATTGAAATTATTTTTGTCCTTTATTATATTGCGGTGTTAAGAATTTATTAAATATTTCATATTCTAAATATATTACACAAGTTAATGTACGTTCATTAACAAAATCAAACAAAACTTGAATAGATGAAGACGTTGTGCAAAGTAGAATAAATAGGATTTATTAAAAAAAAATCTTATACAAATATCATCATCATCACCATCATCTTTATACCTTTTCATGCTGGCCAATAACAGAGAAGCAGACTTCACTTTCCTTAAAACTTTTCCTCCACCATTACAACAGCAATATAACCTTTTTAAATACAATTTAAGTATTTATGGAAATTAATATTGCTGGTATATATCGAAGGAATCTTCGAGCACTTGCATTGGAGTAATGCACCTGTGGCCTGCAGCCACGCGCCGCCGAGCGCGACGACTGCGGTGCACCGCGCGCGGCCGACAGAAGACCATGTACACATTAGGAAATTTGAATTTAAAAATAGATTTATGTATGGATGAGTATTGAGTGTTATTCTTAGTATCATATCAATATCGTTGGTTTCTATAATGGAAAGTATAGCTTAAATAGATAGGCTCCCGTATCTTAAATTGTTTTATTTTGTCAATAATGTGTTATATGAACCAAAATAGATGTACAGGTGTATTAATAAAATAAATAATATTCGGCCCATTTGTCATTCCACTGCAGGAATATGGGTCTCCTCTGATTTTGAGAGGGTTAAGGTAAATAAAATAAGTACAATTATTATATATCACTCTACACTCCTCTGCTTACCCCTTCGGGGATGACAGGCGTCATATTGCGTTTTTTTTAATTATATATCGATTAATTAAATATAAATATTACCAGTTGTGCACACCTAAAAATTGAAATATAAGTTAAATTCCTTCTACAACCGTTGCGTAATATGTATATAGAGTTGGTAGAGTCACGAGAACAGTTCTTAAATCGTCATTAACCGGATACTGTTCGTGTAAACGTTAAACGTACGTGCCGCGGACTGGATAATAGACGATATTTCACATCAATTATAATTATTCAGCGTAATGTATTTAGCTGCGTAGAGTTGGAGTAAATTATATTATTACTGTATTGTACTCGTATATTGCACGTTTAGAGGCAAGGCAGAAATATATTGCACCTACTGAAGGTACGCTTAGCAGATATATTACGAGTACAATATACGATTACAATGATATTTCATAGTGGATTCTAGCTTAATAGATAGTGAGGAATGAGGAATAGAGGCCCAGGAAACATGCCAAAATAGAAGATCTAGTAGTTGAGCCCAAAATTATAAAAGAGATCGAAACTCAACATGTCCGTAAGATCGGACACGTAGAACGTATGAAGAGATCGCAGAGCGAAATAGGTATATTTCAGGGGGCCGACTCTTGTCAGGGGGCCGATATCTTATTGCTTGTTATATGTAGTAGGGTATGCTCCGCATGAGCTTCAAACCGGTAAATTGCAAGAGACTGCGCAGCATACGATAAAATGGCGAAGTCTGGTGTCGAAGGCCAAAATCCACTTCAAATCTTTGCGCCAACGCCGAAGTATTATTATATATTGACCCTGCATGCTTATGAAATAATTTTACAAAAAAGTCCCTCAATAGCGAATTACTTTTCTAAGATAATAAAATTTTACACGAATGTTTTATATAATGACTATATTTAATAATAAACATGAATCTCCACATTGCCATACGTGTTATAACAGTAGTGTATAATTAATTTATGACGAAAATAAGTAATGAAAGTGTTACTATTTTCGAGCAGCAATATATGCCGAAAGTATTCGTTTCAAACTTTCTGGAACGCATAGAAAACTACACGTGATAAATAAAATGTAATAGAAACAAAATACATGATAAATCCAAACATCGCCACGTGGCTTAAATCCAAGTTTTCGAGATGTCCAAATTGGAGCCAAGTAACTGGCTGTGTTAAGCAACGTGGCCCCACAAGGCCAAGCGATGCTGGCGCAAGGTGGCTGACCGGTGCGCCGAGCGGAACGTGGGGCGGCACGCTCCAGTGCCCGCCAGGATAACGACATTGACTAGCGTCATATCTCACTCCACTTGCTCGTTCGGATTTGTCGAGATTCTTTTGTAATGTAACATCTTTAATATAATCAGTCGGATCTGCCGGGTGTCGTGCTCTTCCATTGGAACATCCGTATGGATGTGCCTATACTTACATGTACAATTACGGCTTGTTTACACGTGCAAGTTCAAAACTCGACCCGCACCGCATTCTTTTCCAAAATTTGCGTGTTTTAAGTGAAGGAAAATTTCTTGAGGAAACTTGTACCTTAATTAATTAATTAATTAATCTGTCAACCCGCACTCGGTATTCGCGGTAGACTATGTACTTAACCGTTCTCATTCACAGAGTAAACTTATTTATCTATAAGATATTACGGAACCCTTGTTGATGTTGAATTTTTTGGTATTTGATCATGGGAGTTCCTTTACTAATTCTTATTCAAATGAAAAAGCAGGTTTTTCGTTGATAAGCGGAGGAGGTAAAAATGTACAATATTATTGATTCATTGTAAGCAGTAAGAGATTCTGAGGTAATGCACAATATTGTGCACTTCGTTTTACCGTCAGAAACAGAAATAGATTTCATGCGGTCATCTTCGTGATTATACAGGAAATATCAAGTTTCTCTCTGCATCAGACGGTGATCAAGAGATACTGCTCATTATCAAATAATTTACATCTGAACAATGGACATAGAATCTAAGAAATGTTAATTAGGAAAGAAAGAAATTGTTCACATTCAGTAAATCTTACAAATTGTCATTACACTGCATGTTACCCCAAAAATCTTAAAGTGCGTTTAATTAAATAGTAAATTTGAGAATAATTCGCCATCGTCATCATGAACCTATCTTAGTCCACTGCTGGACATCGGCCTCCCCCAAAAGGGGGTTTATGCCCGTAATCTCCACGCTGGGCATGCGGGTTGGAGATCGCAGGGCACGGCTTTTCGCACCGCCGACGGTGCTGCCCGTCGGCGGCCAGGGCATTTAGCTGTGCCTATGTAGGCTGAGCTAAACCGCAATCAGCGGGTCGCCAGAGCCTCGTCTGACATAGCAGGGTGCACTACATGCAGGTGAGGTTGGCTTGGGTTCCTGAGATGGTGGTTGAAACCCCTTACATCCCTTACAATTTGAGAATAATTGCAGTTTTAAAACTAAATCAACCTTCGAAACTAATTTTCCATTTCTGTCCTTCATTTACCTACATGAACTACTTTTACTGTAAGTGGATGTGTCTCCTTTTGATTAAATTTTGACATGTTTCTTTTTAAAAAATGATTGTACTTGAGATATTCACTCAAATATTATTCACAACCGATTATTATATTAAACCTTAATAATGCAATGATTAACTGACCTCTATTAATTCTTTAACAATAACAGGCGCCTCTCCAAAACCATTAGGCTGACATACTCGTACTATAATATATATACGCTGTACATTTCATATAACTCATATGTAGATTTCATATATTTCATACATACATTTCATATATTTCATACACATATTTCATACATTTTCATACATGTCATATAGCAGGTTCAGCAGTCAAGATCACCAAACATTAGATCAACAATCCTAGAATTTTATCTCCCAAGTATTCTAAGATCAGTACTGCCTACGTCTTATAACGTCATAGGTGTATATTGATATATGTTAGCAGAGTCCGGTAATGACAGTCCGCAAAGCCAGCATCTCCGCTCGTTCCCGAGATTGCTACATCCGTTCCGTCAGGAACATATATAAATACTTCACGCCCGTCATCTATGTTATTTTTAGAGGAAGTATTAAATTTCTTCCTGCATCAGGTTAACGATGACCAGGATATGCAGGGAATTGATATCAAACGGTAATACGACTGATGATTTAGTACTTAATATAAAAAGATCGTAAGTGTACCTGTTCAGTGCATAATCTTGTATGTCAAGTAATTTAAATGATGAGAGTTCAACCAAAAAATGACAAGGACACCTGTTATTAAATCTGTTTATTCACGAAATTAAGAACAAAATTTAAAAAGTAGAATTCAGTTTACAATGAGCAGTAAAAAATTTTTCTGTTTAAGAATAGTTTTGAAAGCTTATGAGTCCGCAAAAATTAAATTCTTCAAAATTAGACCTAAATTCCTAAATCTCTAAATAAGCACTAAAATTAGAAATAACGAAGATAAATTTGAAAGTAATATTAAATAACTACATGACTGTCTCGTTAGTCGAGTGGTTGCAAGCGCGACTGCCGATCGAGAGGTCCTGAGTTCAAATCCCGGGTCCAGTACTATTACATTTTTCTAATTTAGAATTTCTAGTAGTGATTTCGAGTCTGAATGTGTGCCCAGTAGACACCAAGAGGCTTACCACTTATTCCACGGGATGTAAACGTAACTGGTGAAACGTGGGAGTGTACTGCACTCCGCTGCCAAACCCTTCGAGGATTATAAGCGTGATGTTACGTAAAGAACTACCTGCACAAATATTTTTGCTGAAAATCTTGTAGTATAGCTATGAAAACATTATTTGCATACGGAATTATGGTCGTCTGTATGTACTATTTGAAAACGGCGTCCGTGTATAGTGATGCATGTAGTACAACCAAGTCAGGTCAGTGAGGATATTTGACACTCTATTGCACTTTGTAGCTACTCTATAGAGGACCTGACAGGTCAATATAATAATAATGATGATGTCTATCTTTTTGTAACTATTGTGTCTTCCAATTGTTTTAAGAGACCAATACTTATGTGAGTCATATAATAAACAGTTAACATTGTATATACCAATGGCATTTTTGAAGACCAATTCACTACAAAACGTGGAAAGTCTAACTATATCACTAGTCTAAGTCGTTAACATTTCGAACTAGCCAGCACAAAGAAAACGGGTCAGATGACAACACAGTAATGCTTACCAGTTCAAAGGTGACACGGCTAGCAGCAAGTCGACGGGATGTGCTGACAATTGTGACTAATGCACTCATGGGACGATTAGTCAGGACTGTAGTTTAATAGGTGAACTCATAAAGCTTACATAATTGTCACAAAAGGCCTGCAGTTTCGACTAGTGCAGTTTATTGTTTCATTTATATATATTTAGATTAATATACTATATATGAAGGATTATGTGATGTCTTTTATGAAGCGATCTGACTAATAACGGAACGTGTCCTTTCTGGAATTTCCCCATAAGCATACTAGAGGCTTTTCGAATTTATTCTTTATTTTAGGCTGCCTTGCTGATCTAGTGGTTGTAAGCGCCACTACTGAATAAGAGATCTTGGATTCCATTCTCGGGTTGGGCAAAATAATACTGAGATTGATAAATTGAAACTCCCAATAGCAGCACGGATTGCCTACTTGTACCCGGAGTACGTCAATAAGCTCACCCACTCTTAGGACATAGTGCACGTCTATCCCTTTGGGGAAATAGAGGCGTGATGGTTTGACTATGAAATCAGTTTAATAGAAAGTATGTACAATCTCACGAAATCAGGATATCACATCGGGCTATTTTGGACGTGATGAAACACGAAGGTAGCAGAGCGGAACTAGAGGGCGTACGGTCTGATGCCCACGGTACTCGGCCTGTGAAATGAAACCTATTGAAAATACTCAGTAGACAATATTACGGGTTTGGTAGTCCTCACACCTGTCCTCGAGAGCACATTGTTTCTGTCAATAGAACTACTCGTATATAAGTAAAAATAAAACTGGTGGCAACGCCTCTGTTATATTCATGTTGTCCTCTTACGGTACCTAGTGATTTATTACAAAATAATAATTTTTACATGCTGTGTACGTTGTAAAAATATTTCATAAACTATATTTTTGTTGACATATATATATGCGTTAATGTGTGTTCGCTTATAACACAAAATGGTGGATTTTATGGTTCAGTCTCAGTATGGTTCAGTCTCAGTCTACTGCTGGACATAGGCCTCCCCCAATGAGCGCCATCGCGCCCAGTTCAGTTCCATGTATCTAAATATTTTTTTATTTTCGTAACATAGATAAAAGATACATTGATTTGATCGTTTTAAATAATGCTACCTTTTATACAAATTATTCTAATTCCTGTCAGCCATTTTAATACAAAGAACGAATCTTTAATTCTGCGTTCATTATTGTTTTTAATGCATGATGCAATATGACTGACAGTAACATTATTATATTATATGTAAATGTGATTATAAAATTGCTATCAAACAACAGTTGTTAATGTGTCAATGAACTTTAATTTGGTCGTAATTCACGCCAATTAAAACTGTTGATCTTGTACATTCATATTGTCTTGTATAGAATGACGTAGGTTAAACCTAACATAGACCATATAAGGCGTAAACACACGGTAAGTATTGGTAGGGTAGGTTAGAAAGGGCAGTAGTAGGTATATTCTATTCTTAGCCTTAATTATTTAGTCAGAAATTGAATGAATGCCAAAGTACCTCAAGATGTCTAAGTCAGGATATATATTTGAACTACGACGGCTTTTCCATCCAGTGACCTAGCATAAACTGCCCACAAAATTGTTTTATAATTGATTTGCAGTTATGGAAACGAAATTTGGATTCAAGATAAGGCGCTAACTTCACTTTACACGGACACTTTATTTACCTTTGTGAGACGCTTAAATTCTAACCAACGTCTGCACAGACTAAGAAAACAACATTTATTGCCGAATTTCCCTATTTGGTAGAATTTTGTATTGCGCAGTGATGCAAACGTAGGAAATTCGTAACACCTGCTACAAGCCGAAGTAAAAGTTAAATGTATTAGATCACACATTATGTGGTGTCAAGTCTTCAGTGTTAATACAATCAGGAAGCGACGATTGAATTAATGTATGAATTCTTAAAGGTAGGGTTGGTACTGAAATGTTTTAAGTCCATTTATCAGGATAATTTTAATTACAGATTTAATAGGGTTGAACAATTAATTGGTGAATTTATATTATATATTATAGACAAGTGAATTTATATTATAGAAAAGATTTTTGTGCTGCTTCTTTTTGAAATACTTCTTAAGGACAGTTCTACAAAATGTTTGTTGGACAAGATTTTTGTATGAACACTAATTAGGTATCGACCATTGGCGACAAGAATATGTAGAAGCAAAATGTTTTACTCATGAAATATGCTAAATGGACGTTATACAAAGCGTCGACCCTAACGGCTGTTTTATCGTCATTAATAGAACAATAAAGTGTGTCACATCAGTTCGGGTCGCGTAATCACGAGCGTGTCGCGGCGGGACACACTCGCCGCTCCGGTCACTCTCCGCGCTTATCTGACACTGACGCCTGATTTGGGGGAGTTTCGCTGTCAGTAAAACATATTACGACACTTAAATTCGAAATAAAAAAAATATGGCTGTGGTTTGAAAAACCGATTCCAATTTTAAAATTGAAGAATTCCGAGCGAATTTCGGGCATTCGGCGTTCGAAATTCAAGTTTAAACGGATGCGAATTTAGTGCATTCGGCGTTCGAAATTCAAGTTTTAACGGATGCGAGGATTGGTTTAGTTTACGTGGATGTGGCACTTTTTGGCAAGGAACAAGCAGGTGGCTGCGATGTTGGGGTTGTTGGCGGTGGCATCGTTGGTGGTCATTGGGCTGACCACAAGGGGATCTAGCTACACCGTAGTGGAGTCAGTTATGGTGGAGACGGAAGACATCAGCGAAGACCCACACGTCTTTTCCACCCATACGTGAGTAAAGTTTGTCAACAAAAAAATAAAGGATTAAAAAAATTTTCTTATTTCGTGTTTGTTAATGTTGTACTGATAGCTTTTGTTGATTTTATGAACCAAAATATATTTTTTTCTACTTCACGATTAAACTATACCTATTATATGCATTGACGATATATTTTCCAACAACATAATTGTCACTAGGATAAAATCGGATAGGCTGGAGATACTTTTTCGGCGGGAAAATTGAACTTTCACAGTCAAGGAATTTCTATGTGATGAGGGT
>DWMG01004482.1:0-10898 GCA_018244855.1 Elbella merops | reverse complement strand
CATGCATACTGGCTTCGTGGTTTATAACATTTTTATAACTTTTCATTGGTTACACGTTACAGTCAAAACTACAACGAAGACAGTTTCATTTTAGAATAACTTGCATATATTTGAATATTACAGCATATAATTTGCATATATTTGAATAGATATTAAAGCAAAAAACACTTGCATACATTTAGATATTAAAACGTGACAGCACGCCTGTAATCTCCGAAAAGGCAGAGCAGTACGCGCCCCTACAAATGTGTATATTTAAATATCATAACATATTGCTTGCATATATTTAAATAAATGTAACCACAAAATACATATTTTAAAATATTATAGCACAAAATATTGTTCATTGTGCTTTTGTGTAGTCACTTTGTATGCGACGTGACTTTAGCAGACCGCCCGCATTTCTTAGACACTTGACAACTGGAAAGCGGTAGATATTAAATGCACCCGTGTACCTAGCTCCCTAGCTATGTACCCTGCTATGTACACTGCTTCTCTCTTTCTGTTCTTTTTCTTGAAGAAAAATCTATGTATAAGGATTTTATTTTATGTTGGACCCGTTTTAAAATTTGCAACAATTTTTCATTGGTTGGTAGACTTACAAAATATTCCGCCATAAGATTGTTATAGTACTTATTATTATTATATAAAAAAATATGAATTATGAAGAATCAAATATCTGCACATTTTTTGAAAAATTGATATGATAAACTTGACGTTAAAAATTTACGAACATATTATTTTTAAAAAACAATTCTATGTTTATTAATATTTTTAACGTGTTTTATTTATTGTTTTAACTGTCTCATTGGTCGGGTGGGTTGCAAGGGCGACTGTCGATCGGATCCCTGGTCGTTTACTATTAGATTTTTCTAATTTAGAATTTCTAGAAGTGATTTGGAATCTGAATCTGTGCCCGATATATGATAATAGACTCACCAACTATTCCATGGCGCGTAATCGTAACTGGTGAAACGTGGGAGTATACTACACTCCTGTGCCTACCTCTTCGGGGATCACAAGCGTGATGTTACATTTGTTATCCTATGTTTAAGCCTCTCTGGGTACGACAATGATTGAATAAAAAATATTATAATATAAACATCATAGAGACATAAAAGAAATCATAACGAAATCATTTAGAAATTAAGGAAATAAATAGAAAAAATATTACATGGGGAATAATAAAAGAACGAAAGAGCGAGTAAAAAAAAAGAATTGAACCTAAAATTTAAAATGTTAAACTTGAAATGGAGCAGAAAGGAAGGCCGTAATTGTTAAACTGCGAAAAAAAATTTAAGAGACTGTTATCTTTTACGGAATATTTGAAACCGTGTTAATAAAAGAAACTTTTTTCTTTTTTATTCTGATTAAAATTTCTTGTGAAAAGTTCCATCTCTTAATAAAGTTTTCTTATTCCGTTAAAACGCTTATAAAAGCTGCTGTAATCGTATTATTATAGAATTATATCCTGTAGAGAGAAAAAAAAATGGTTTTGTTTTTATTTGAAATTTTACTACTATTGTATTGTTTGTAATTTGGACATTACATGATATTTTGTATCGAATTGATTTCATAATGTTTACCGTAATTGTTATTATCTCAATAACGATTTCATTACTTTTAAATGAAATTAATAAATGATGAATATTTTATGACTTATTTGTAACACTCTGTTTTGATATAAATTATTCTTCAATTGATATTAGTGGATCAACTTACTTACCAAAGTAGGCCATCCTGTAGTATTATGTAAAGAATACATAAATATGTATCGAAAAACTTATAATGTTTTTAAATTGAAGAAAAAAGTAAAGGTACAGGTAGCCATGACAAATGTCCGATATTGGCTGTGTATCTGTACGTCATCTCAAACAGAAGTGTCGAGGTCAGATCGATCTATATTAGACAGATATGATTACCTCGAGTATATACGTATAAACGTATCGTTAACAGCAATGTAAAACCCTTATAGTATTAATTAGTACGTCGTAATGTATGATTACCTCGTTGGTCGAGTGGTTGCAAGCGGATCTGTTGATTAAGAGGTCTTATGTTCTATCCCCGATCGGGAAAAATATTATTGGATTTTTCCAACTTAAAATCATCGGTATTATTAGCATGAAGTCTGGATTTGTGACCGGTGTATTGCAATAGGCTCACCCACATGTCCATCATGTATCGCATAACATAACTTAAACGTAAACTGCATTCCTGTGTTTACCTCTTCGGAGAAATGAAGGCGTGATGATATGTTGTGATGATTGTTATGATGAGGAACCACAAGAACCTCAAGTTTTATAACATGAATACCTGATCAACGATAAAATACGGGTTTTCATAAGCACCTGCTCTGTCTGACGTCACCCTTTACTCGCATATGCCAATTAATTGCTATTCAATACGACGCACAATAATTTTTGAAATCATAAAATGGTTTAATGTTCAGTAAAGTCTTTTAAGGGTATCCATCAATAATAAAAATAAGGTCAGGTTAAAAAGTATGCTTGGTTTGCGTTAGGCATATTCGTATATGTATGTTTATTTTTCTATTTTGCACTGTTTTTTTTATTTTAAAAATCTTCATATTCTCTTTATGAATAATTAATATAAATTACTGGATCTAAATATGATATTGAATAATCTCCGTCGCACACGCCTACGACACAAGTCTATGAACTGCCACGTAACCGTTTCAGATAGATACGCCGTAGCAGTGGTACATCGTAGGTTCAGTAACAACGATATAGGTTTCAATTATAAAGTACGTAGCAACGGCCTACGTCTTCGGTCTACGAACTACGCTGTAGACGCTTTAATAATAAACGTCGTACCGATAGTACAAGCCGTCGTTCGCATGCCTACTCCGTAGTTGTTTCTGATACAATCGCCGTAGCGTTCTCCTACAATATAAATCTATTAGCTACGGCGAAGACTTCCAGTAGCCGACATTACTCGAAGACATGCGTCATTTTTAGAGAAAATATTAGTAATTAAAAAGGTCTACAATTATGTAGAGTACGTTATTTAGTATATATAGTACAATATTTAGTATGTATAATTACGATTAAATACATGTTTTCTGACGCGGCGTCCATAACGAATGGAATTTCTTAAAAGCGTTTACAGAAACAAATAAATAAACAGAAGGTTAGGGGAAATCAAAAGGTAAATGTGTTAAATTTATTCTAAAGCACCAAAATGTGTTGGCAACGCACTGATAAATTATGGATGCGAGCGCAACCCAGCCCACGGCGACCGTTTATTCATCCTTCCACAATAATCATAAATTACTAAACACGAGTCCCACCTTGTCGGGCAATTTTTACTTGTCGTTAAAATGAATTTGTGGCGAAAATAACGCAGCTCGCCAACCACGTAAAAACATTGCGTGAGAAAATATAGTATGCTGACGTAATAAATTTACGTTTTTCCTTTGGACAACTTTGTGTAGAATAATCATCACTGTATCTATTTCTCCAAACAGCAGGCGTTTAAAAATGTATTAAACGTATTACTCTAGCAGAACGTATATGTATAATATATGTAGTTAAAATTTGTGTACAATTTATATAACAGCTACTTAGTTTAAAGTTTTGTCTAATTTATAAAATGAAACTTATTTCTTATACATGGCAGCTTTCTCTTTAGATTTAACTATCATTTAAATCTTACAGCTCCCATATGAATTATTCCAAAAATATAACTAATATTGTACGAGAACGTACATTCAAATCCACGTTTTTCAAGGTTTTATTATAATCTAACCTCGCTTATTTGCTCAATGCAATAAACAACTTCAAACACAGGTGTTATGTGTTTTTTATTACTTTACAATATTGATATAATTACACCGGCCACGTTGCTCCAGCACCAAAGCAGCAGTTCATTGAATGTATAGAGATACACCTTACGTTCAATTGGATGCTACTTTTAATACAAAATTATACTTATTTAGCGCATATACGCAATTATCAGAACTTTTTTGTCTGTCTGTCATCATTTTACGCAGCAATCATTAAACAGATTGGAATGAAACTATATTTATGTTGTAGCCCACGTAATGGAGAAACATCTAGAAAGTAATTCATCTTACTTAGAGGCGACGAGTACATATGTACATATGCCTTTTTCTCAAATCATTTCAATTAACTCATTAGATCTTTTTGCTTATTTAGTAAGAGTGTACCATGTCAACATTTCAAAATGCACATCGCATCCATGATCTCATTCTTAGTTGACATAGCTGAAATTCTAATCAAATACCCACCAATAATTATAACAAAGTAGTCCCCCGGTTCACCGCGTGGGAGGTTCTAGATTTTAAGTTGTCGAACCGAATAAATATTCCTGTACTTACAAGAGGGCAACAATTGGGAATTGTCAATATGTCCGCTGGCATGAGATTTATTAGGTTTCTCCATTTATTTACTGACAGTCTAAGCTAAATTATAGTCTTATTAATAGCGGATCCAATAAAACGATAACTGTAAGAGAAATCCAATTTAAATAGTTTTGCTGAAGAATATTTATTAGATCGGTGACAAAATGGAGGCTCGCTCCTTGTTTCGGGTTTACCAGCTTATTCTAGCAGTATAATGGTCTGACTATCACTCTAGAACAAGTTTTAAATAATATTAAAGTCAAATAGATAATTGGTGGTCCAATTACTATATAAAATTGAACTGCTACTACTTTGATTCTAAAATGAGGAGAAGCATTATTCTACTCAGACGCTTATGGACCGCCTGCTCATAAGATATTTTGATTATGGACAAGTTGAAAAATCTTTCCATCGAAAGCGAACGCTCAATAAAATATCCTTTGTTAAAGCCTTGATCCTTAACTAAAGTAGTCGCGTAAATCGTTGTCATGGCAACCACTCAGCGTGACCCTTCCCATCAGTCTTCTGCCCTCGTTTAGAAGGCAAACCATTTATTAAAGCCCAGTATTTCTTAATACGATCGAAAGATCTAATTTATATACATCCACTTAAAATAATCCATATGTTATACAAGTCGAAAAATTACAATATGATGAAATTAAAATTTATTTTTATTGTACAAAAATTATAACTATTGTACACAAGGATAATGACATATTGTACACTCTATAAAATAAATACCTATTTTACACTTCGGCACAAGTTGAAGTCCTATCGCTAAGATGTCTTCCTGACAATCTACATATCTTGGATTAAACAGAAGACGTATACATAAACAAATATACATTTACATTTTATTGCAACAAATCTGGGTATACAAAGATTTTACTATATAAATGGATCCATCACATTTGGCTACAGTTAGAATGGAATTCTTAACATTAGAATTTGTAAAATGTCATTTTACTTATATAAATTTTGTTAATAAATTTTTTTATTATTATTTTTTCATAAATTGAGCCTAGCAATGCCACTCCAGATCTCTCACGAGTTAGGCAGAGAGCACCGAGTGCCAAATATCGCTATTCTGACACACTTTCCATTAAACACAATGTATAACCAATAAAAGTGTAGCTAAACGCCGCCTAAGGCTCGTAATGGGTCATTATGTTACCACTGTAAACACTATCGGACCTAAGACCTTTGTCAATATTTGCTGGGTAAGCAGATAGCTGTATCAGTTAATTGCGTATCATGACGAGAGTGTTATTAAATCTTAACTGACTTTGTTTTATTGCGACTGGCCCGTTGGTGTAGTGATTTGTAATCCTGGCTGTTGTACCGAGGGCCGTGGCTTCAATACCCCCAGGATAGATATTGTGTGACGAGCAGTAGTAATTGTTCAGCGTTTGGGTGTGAAAACATGTATCTATATGGGCACACCACATGTCGACGACCAGACGGCTTATAAAGTACTTAGTATATAAGCCGTCTGGTCACATAACAGTCTCTCTTGATACTTACTTTGGGATCAGATGTCCGTATGTGAAGATGTCCCAAGATAATATTAATTGAATATTCTACTATCAAAATTAATATAAATACAAAATAATGTCTTCTTGTCTTCGAAATTTGGAGACAGCCTGAATCGTTTTTTTTATAAATAGCTATTTAATGTAATGTATCGTATTTGAAACTCCTGAAAAACAGTTAAGGTTACGGGCTATTTACAATATTTTATACATATGTAATAAAAATAATGTCTTGAAACTCATACCAGGCTAATAGGTCCCAAATTAGACACTATCTGTAATAATATGATCGGTCGTCTACGGCAAAACAAAAACTTAGTGAAATGGATGGCTTATTACAAAAAGTTTAAGAACTATTAAGCTACACTGACTAGATATAACTTGCCGGTTACATGTATTGTGCTAGAATCACTTTTATACAAAGCAACCATTATGCATAGAAAACTTGACTATTGCACATATTTTTAACCCTACGCTACATAACATCACGCTTGTATTTCCCCAAAGGGGTATGCAAAGAAGCACAGTACTCCCACTTTTTATCAGTTATGTTATATATGTTCCATCTAAAAAGAGGTAATATGTGAGGAGGTAAATAGAAACTTAAACTGCAACATACACATCTTTTCAATATCAATCGATTTATTATTCAATTTAAAGCCGATAAGAATACCTTTATCCGTCACAGGGGCAGGTAGATGGGTAGTTCAGTTCGTTTCGTCGTTCACGAAGGCCGTAAGCGTTTTGGAAGACGGTAATCGATTTGTATTCGCTATCATTTATTATAGCAGCGGCGCGAAACGGGCCCGGCGGCGCGATATCATGTTATTCCAGAATTATCGCCTGTCTATTGCCAATGGATTGCGGGGACTACTAGGCGATGACCTCTTTGGGTAGTTCTTATTGGCTTATTTCTACTTAGAAAACATTCTAAGAAAAAATCATCATTTGTTTTTTCTATATTTCTTTTATAGGGTATTCAGAATCGGAAGAGCTCAAAACCGGCATGCGTATAGGATATGAGTGACAAGTATATAGACGTCCAGATTCAGGATAGAGATTCTTGGCACTCAGTACTTCCTTTCTACCCCGTAAGGAATCTGTCATTGTTATCTAATAATAATCACCCTCTGGACGTCTACTGCTAGACATAGCCCTCCCGTAATCGGCACCACTCCATCTAGTCCTCAGCCTTCCGATTCCAATAGCAAATAATAAGAATAATAATATTAACAGAACTTTACACGATAACTACCTAATATCTTTACACCTAAAATAAAACTTATTTAATATCAAGGATATCGATCTATAAATGCATCTCTCCTGCAGCACTTCGAGAAATCTGAATTGTAAATGAGTTGCTCGACTTCCAGATAACAGTATTTCATAAGTCGAGTTTAAATATTTGCGTGCATCGCTTCACTGGAGACGATATTAGTTTACACTTGGAGGACTCACAATGAGCACGATTTTCACTATATTTTCCAATGTTTCTTCAAAGTTTAACTTTGATAGTATATTATAATATTTAATAACTCTACGCACTACTCTACGCACTAACTCTACGCACTTAGTACAGCTTTGATTAGTCAATTTGTTAAGTGGTTAATGAATCCGCTTGTTGAGCCGGTTTCGTCGGTTTGATTCTCGCCCACAATATATATTAGTATGATGAGCACAAGTGTTTATTGTGCATATATATATATACAGTCGTAATATATAACACACCCATATGTGTGTATGTGTGTGTGTACATATGTATATATGTATATTTGAAACAAAAATAGACAAACGAAGGTGAAAACACGTGTAGAACAAAGGACAATTTTGCAAATTTTTATACAATATACATATCAGAACATCAAACAATTTGGTAAACGTCATCAATTTACTCGGACGTGATTATTGAAGGGCTCAAAGCCCTTTTAAGTAGCTAGCCAAGTTAAAGCAAGCGAAGCTAAGTTAAACGAAGCGTAGCCAAGTTGAGTAGCACGGAACGTGGTAAGATTTTTGATGGAAAGTGGTTTTAAATATTAAAAATATATTAATGCTTAGGAGATGATTAAGCAGAAAGTAAGGGTTCTTTGTGTTACGTCCTACAATTACTTATTTTGAAAGATATTAAAATGGGTTTAAAATTGTTCAAAATTCAGTTCATTGTGATCACGAGTTAACACCTGCGTGAATCGGCATTGGAATAAAGTGCTGATAGTAGATACTTCAAAAATTATTATTACATTGTCACACCTTATCCGTTACGCGATGGACAGGGAGTGCTAAGGTATCTTGAACAAAAGTACTCAGATACTGCCACTTCAAAATAATCCTAGTTAATTATAGCTGAGAATGCTTGCTTACTCCTTTACAAAGACCCCGAAACGTTCTTAAAAGAAATATCGCTGTTTACATTAATCACGTATCATACATAAATCAATACATAATCTACGTCATCCATAAACGTCAAATAATGAGAAAAACAACGCGCGTCACGCAACAAATCCGTTAAACATCATTACGGAAAATTTTCATCCCTTACGGCAGCATCTTACACAAATATATAATCCGGACCCTTATTGATCGCCTTGCCACAGGGCGGGACTAGTGCGGGTCGATGTCACGCGTGCGAGTGAGAGGGACGGCGAGAGATCCCGAAGGATGCGAGTCCCAAAGAGGATATCTATAGCTTACTTAAGCGTAGTTAAGTCCTGCATCCTGGGGATTAAGTAGTAACATATGTAACTGCTTATCTTCACTAAATAATAATAATAATCGACCCATTATAATACCACTGTTGGAATATGGGCCTCCTCTCATATTGAGTGGATTAAGGCCATTGTCTGCCACGCTGGCCAAGTGCGGGTTGGCAGACATCATACACCTTAGATTTTTTTTTATAAGCTCTACGGTGAGTAGGTTTCCTCACGATGTTTTCCTTCACGGTTAGCAAGTGATATTTAAATTTAAAACGCATTTTTGTAAAGAGGTGCGCGCCATGGATTTGAACCCAGCACTCCCGGAATGAGGGGCTGAATTCTTAACCTCTAGGCTATCACTGCTGTGCTTACCTTCACTGTTGCGGCTTTATTTATTACAATATTTCGATAGCTCTCAACCCTATCTAATTTGAGTTCCGATAATCCTCGAAGCAATGGCCGTTAGATTTTATGAGGTGTTGATTTATTGATATTGAAATTTCCACATGCGCATTAACCTTTATTACGAAAAGATACTTTATTTTATTACTGTTAATAACATTTACGAAATCGTATAAGAATATATACAGGTACTTGTCTCGGCTTCAATCACAGATTTGTTGCATACCTTGAAGACATAGCACATACACACACCATCAGTCTGCTATCGTCCACTGCTATGTCCAGCAGTGGACATAAGTCCTCTCCAATGGCACGCCACTGAGCTCGATCTTCTGCTCTACGCATCATGGAAGACATAGCAACATATTTTTTTAGTCTGTTGAAACCGGGAGTGACGGTTGCAGATATTTTAATTTTCATTAAAATCTTGAATGCAATAAAAGCTAATTAAGAATATTATACTTATAATTTTCGAATAAAACGATAGTTAATATTTATGTCACCAAACACTAATGAGAGATCAAGTTATGAAAACTCGCAGTTCTGCAAGTAACCACGAAATCTAATTTAAAACGGAGCACTAATTATAAGTTACCTGATATATGAAAGGTAGTGGAAACGCGATATTGTGGTTTAGTTTTGTTTTTATAAACCAAATTTAAATTGCGAATAAGCGACCACCATTCTCTAAAAACACGCCGCAGGTAGTTTTACACATATAAATAGCTATATTTCCAAGTGTGCGCCTAGTATGCAGTTCGCTCTTAACTGTGTTCCACAAATGTCTAAACCTATGACTGAAACTTAACCTACCATGACAAAATATCTTCAACTAACGAAACAGGTACAGTAAAAACATAAGCCTCCTTTGTACCATAGGTTCAAGAATTGTATTCATAGGAAAATATATAATAAAGTACTCTTTGGCAGGTGCAAAGCGTATACGAAACGCAGATAGCACGAAACGAGACGATAACGACTCGATCGCGGCAATCGTTTACCCTTTATATATGTAAACCCCTTGCTGTACTAAAAATAACATCTTCACATAATAATAGTGAAAAGTATTATTGTTAAGTTGTGATCAATGACACCTATGGACATCAGTAATCGAATAGGACTTTAGACATAAGACCATCAGTGTCGGACAGCATAAATCATTAAGTACTATAAGTAAGTATTTATTTCCTGTCCTTCTTTTCCTTCTTGGTCATACACCTAAAGATTTATGTATATTATATATGGATGGTTAGCTACCACCTTTATCCAACTGGCATATAATATAATCCATAATCCACCGACAAAACCTGCACGTTCATAGTTCATTACAGTTACCTTAAAATTAATCGTATTTATTTAATATAATATTTTTCTCAAACACACTAATACCCCGTAAGTTTTCATTGTCTACATGTTACATTTAATTAAAAGACCTATTTCAGTGCAACTCTATGTAATTACCAACCATTTACCGAAAGTATCTATTGCGATCACGAAACATCTGCGTAAGTGGCCCTATATAACACGCCATTGTGATGTAAGTGCAGATCATTTGAGTAAACTTTGTTTATATAATTTTTAAGTATAAACGTAACAAATATTCTATGTTAAAGTATACGTCTATAAGTTTGTACTCTGCGTTCAATGCAATGCAATCATGGGATTGACCACAAACTTTGACAGAAAGTAATATTTTTTAATGTAATATTTTATTTTCTTTAATTTAACGTATTGCGAACTCTTATAAATTGTATGTTTGCCACATATGTGCATTATACGTAAGATATACAAAGATATCTTTTACATATTAATTTTTTTTTTTTCAACCCATTACAATTCCACTGTTGGAATACGGGTCTCCTCTCATATTGAGAGGGTTAAGGCCAT
>DWMG01004481.1:0-10899 GCA_018244855.1 Elbella merops | reverse complement strand
CAACATGGCTAACTTTATTCAATTTTGTTATTTAAAAGAGTGCTGGGAGTTTTTTTCTCCGGCTTTTTTCTCCCGGTTTACTATAGCCTGAGGGGCGCACAAAGCCGAAGTACAATGACTAAAGTATGACCTTCATTGAGTGTATGTATATACCTTATAATGCATAAAAGAATTTGAATTTGTACTAACAGATAAAAGTACATTGATCAGCAATAACATTTTGGAATGTTTCTAAGTTAATAACAGCTACATACTCGTACATAAGCCACATAAAAAATTGATGACGTTCCACGAAATCTCTCGGTTCGAAAAATAGCTATACTTTTCAATAGAAACCCTTACTTTATGGCGCCCATAAAATCATAGCTCAATTATTTTGCGATTTCGTAGACCGGAGAGAATTTATGACGTAGATATTCTTTAAGCAACTAATCTCCTTTAATAATATTTTTATTTCATTTTTTCCCTTTAATGTATTTCATCCCTTTAATATAACTACCTCAAGAACCCTCTAGCTCAGTTATTCCTCATGTGATGCTATAATTCGGTAAAAGTTGAATATTTCTGATTACATTTAACTTTAGGCAACACGAATTCGTGGACTTGAAATTAAAGTATTTTTCATACTTAATATTTTATTATAACCGTAAAAATAACTGTTTGTCACATTATTACATCAAAATCGCCAAAGCGGTTATAGTTACCTATATTTGTGGTAGAGTTATGTTATAACATGAAATTTTCATAATTTATTTAACTTCAATTATGGGATACTTTAAGAAAGTCAAATAAGTCTATTCTTAACCAACCCCAAAAACCAATGACATTTTGTATGGAAATTGCTATGATGTCCTCTAAAACAAAATTACGGATAAACTGAGTTTTTTATATAACTTTCGTAAACTTTCTCAAGAAAGATTGATAGCTTTTTTCACAGGAGGCTTTACGTTCTATCAGAGGACATTCCGACTCGTCTTAAGAATGAATTTGCACTTTCAACTATCGATAAAATCGAGTTAATTGTTATATTTGTTTGAATAATATTCTAAATACTTTTATTATTATTACGCTACATGCTTAGTAAGGGACTGGGCAGGCAGAAAACACCTGGGTCAATTATTTCTACTACGTATTAACGATAAATACTGGTTATATTGTACTCTATACAATGGATAGTGACGTCATTAATGTATTGTAATCTTAGTTACATACATGCGGAATACTTGAAAGGTAATTTTCTATAATTTTACGACGTATAATCTTAGTCTTGTACACAATTTACTCCGAGAGCGGTTGATACGAGTATATTATCGCCCCGTTCATTTTTTTTTTCAACCCATTACAATTTCACTGTTGGAATACTGGTCTCCTCTCATATTGAGAGGGTTGAGGCCATAGTCTGCCACGCAAGCCAAGTGCGGGTTGGCAGACTTCACACACCTTAGAAAATATTTTGCCGTTCATAGCCAAGACAATTAAATACTAACTCCCGTTCTAATAGACACAACGATCATTAGACTCCACGTGTTGGCGTTATATCTCTCTTGCTTTGTTTAAAAATATTTGTAGATACCTTTTTAGTGCGAAGCGCTTAAGCATGTTCGTCAGTAAATTACTTCCGTTCATTACATTAATTTGGTTGGAAATCTCTGTACATAACTTCTCGTACCGTCTATGCTGCTGCTTGTCGGGGGGCAGGGCACTTAACAGTGCGAGGGTAGGTTGCGAGGAGCCAATCGTCAGAACATAGTGTGTTGTATAGCTGGGTACATCACAGGCACGTCAGGATGGCTCTGAGTCCTAAGAAGCTTAACTCCTTACAACAACTAAAGATGGATCTTGGATCCCCTTACACTCATTGCCATTTACGAGTATATGTATATTATGGAAATAGAAAATGTAAAAAAGAATTATATGTATGTTTGGTGATAAATAAATAAACATATCCCCCTCATCATTACTATTATCAACCGTTTAATAACAGTTCCACTGTTGAACACGGATCTCTTATCAGAATGAGACAGGTTAAGGTCTGAGCTTAGCACTGATAGCGTGGTAGTTAAAAATTCAGCCTCTCACTCCCGGGGTACTGAGTTCAAATCCATGGCGCGTACCTCTTTACAAAAGTGCGTTTTAAGTTTAAATATCACTTGCTAACGGTGAAGGAAAACATCGCGAGGAAGCCTGCACACCTTAGAATTTATATAAAAAATAAATTCTAACGTGTGTGTAGTCTGCCAACCCACACTTGACCAGCATGGCAGACTATGGCCTTAACTCTCTCAATGTGAGAGGAGACCCACATTGCAACAGTGGAATGATAATGGGTCGATTATTATACAGCCTTTCAATATAGTGTTACATACTGCAAGACAGTTCACCACAGTAGAAGCAGGACGCTAAATGTATTATCATCTATCAATCTGCCTAGCAGACGTGAATCTTACGTTCCTCAAAGTTGGTGAAGTTTGAGCAAACATCACACCAAATTACTTCTGTAACCTCACTACTGACACACGGACGTGCAATTCGACATGACAAATATTATATTCTACATGGCTACAAAATTTAAAATATTTTTTTTTCTTTTTGCAATGCATCTGTCTGATAAGACAGTGACCACATAACATCGTATTTTTGATGTAGCTAGAGTTATTCCAACCTTTCTTGCTTTTTTTTTCAATAGGCTCACCAACTATTCCATGGGACGTAAGCGTAACTGGTGAAACGTGGGATTGAACAACACACCTCTGCCTACCCCTTCGGGGATTACAGGCTCGATGTTACGTTATTAAAGTTTTACACACCTGTTTTATTATTAAGCATTTCGTTGTAGATATTCAATACTAACATTGATCAGGTTAGCCTTAAATGTGATTGTTTTCAACATGTTTACGTTTAATCTACGTGCATTTCGGCCTGTGAAACTCATTACAAATCTTATTAGAAACGTTGTTGCACGAAAAAAGCTAGGTAAACTTATCTAGACATTCTGTTAGTATTCGTTTGATTTTTAGTTTCGTATTTAATTTGACTCTTGCATTCCCTGATTACTCTAATTGTTTACTACTATACAGGATCGTAAAGATTATATAGGTATGAGTACCTACTAGGTTGCATTTCTGTTCACGTTAAACATAAAAATATATCCCAACAACTAATAATAATGGTGAAGGAAAATATTGTGAGGATACCTTACAACTTAGAGTTTAAAAAAGTAGGAAAATATTTTATGTCATACCCATCACAAATTTTGTGTGTTGTGTGACGTCACGTTACAGCAGGTCACTAGCGGATAGACAGAGCACACCGTCAAATACGTCTATCGTTATCCACATAACGCGTTTCTTATAAATTGGGAATGTATGAGTTAAAAGTGAATAATGAATTGATATAGTTTTAAAACAACAGATGAATCGTCGCTAGACCGTACTGAATCCGAGTTAGTTCAACTTCTATTCGATGTCCCTAGTGAGTTCTTTGTTATTCCATTATATGACTATTTACATTAGGTGGTAGATTCTTAATTAAGGAATGGCTCTTGGGAACATCTCGTACAGCTTTGTCTTTAGTATTTACAGGCAATTAAATAGATATTTCATTGAATGCGGGTAAATCGTGGAGTGTTTGCTCTTTCGAGGACAATTATTGTAGAATTACCAGAGCGCAAAGTAAGAAATATAATGGTGTTCTATTCATATTTTGATTGTCGCCATGGTTGAGGGGTTGCAAACTCGACTGCAGTTCAAGAGGCCCTGTGTTCGATTTCCGGGTCGGGCAAAGTATGATTGGGTTTTTCTAAATTAAAATTCCCAGCAGTAGCACACGCACAGCAAGGCAAACCCCTCATTCCATGGTGGGACGTAAAACATAACAGGTGAATTGTGGGAGTGTACTACACTTCTCTGCCGATCCTTTTGGATAAATATAGGCTTGGTGTTATGTAATAACAGTGACATAACAGGCTACTAAGAGTACGCTGAACAGACAATCTGTGTGTATTTGACAAGGGAGCCTCGTGATTAACATAAGTCTTAGGGTTGTTTGCATAATCACGGTCGAATTTGAAAGTTATAATGCTCTGAATACTTGTAACGTGGCATCTTATAGCTGCTGATGTGGGAAATGCGGTATTGAAATTGACTTTGTGTGACTTTTCACTTAAAACTCGAAAGGAAACTTGCTGAAGTGACATCCATATTTGTGAAAGGAATATATCCATATCAAATTTCTTTGAGCGATTCTGTGTTGGGGTTTTACAATATATTAATTGTGTCGGAATAGGTGTACGTATACGAGTGCCTTTATGTGGGACAAAACGAAAGTTGTCTACGAAAGTTGTCTAATTTAATAGTCAGATAGTTGCAGTTAGACTAGATTATTGACTCAGTGGTTGTTGGAAATGGCTCCTGAGCCAAGGGGTTCTGGATTTGATGTTCAACGGAAATGCATATTTGTTTTTTATCTGGGGCTAAAAAAATATTATATAAGTAAATATACATACAATCTGTCAGCAGTCTGGTTACCATTGTAAATATCTGATTGCCATAGGTCCTCCTTTGGTATCAGCATACTGGGATGGGAAATCCCAAGATATTTAACATTTATTATTTTTTTACCGATAAAATGTAAAAAATTAGCTTTTGTATATAGGTATATTATGCGGTATATTATAATAATACCGTTACTCCAGGTCACTTATGGGGTAGGCAAAGAGACTGCTTAAGTTTCAAACATTTTAAACTCAGAACACCAGACATGTATGAATGAAAGTGAAATAAACATTGTATGGTTCATACATATTATGTGTAATCACTGTGACAGACCAACTTCGTAAATAAAAACAAGAAAGAATACAGATTGTTGCTGGCTTCTTATGAGCTCTCATCCGTCCATTTCCATTCATCCATTTACAAGATGAAAGAAAGGAATTTGACGACGCATTGTAGGACCAAAACAAAGTGCTATCTCCATCCGGGTGACGACGAACTGTGAAAAAGTTTTCTTTTGTATTTGCTATTATTATTTTATATTTTCACGTCAAGCTCCTTATGCGGTAAGCAGAGAGTACCGTGTGTTAAGTATCTCTACTCATAAAGGCCTAACTTATCTCTTCTATATGCATCACTCTATGCACGCAGGAGCTGCCCGATACTTTTGACTCCCCCATCAGACACTATCTGACCTATATGGTATGGCCGAGTATTGATCTCCCTAGGCAGCTGCATTCATTACCATCCGCAATTTAATTTATTGTCACTGAAATAACTTAAAAGTTTAGTAATGAAATGTTTGTGCGTTTTCGATAAGACTTGCTTGAGCTAAAAAAAAACCGTATAGGGCTACCATATTGAACATCCATTTTAATTCATTTGCTTTATTACCTATACAATGTTCTTTTAAATATTAAAATTACAAAAAAAACCTGCATTCAAGCAGTCTCTTTTTTAACATAATTCAAAACGAATATACAGGATACGCCAATGGTACGCCACTGAGCTCGATCTTCAGTTCTTCGTATCCAACCACTGCCAGCCACTTTGCGTATATCGTCACTCCATCTAGCTGGAGGGCGTCCTACACTACGGTTGCCAAGTCGCGGTCTCCACTCCAGAACACGTCTGCTCCAACAGCTATAGGTTCTGCGACAGATGTGACCAGCGCACTGCCACATCAGTTGCTAATCCTTTGGGCTATGTCGATAACTTTGGTTCTCTGTCGGATCGCCTCATTTCTGATGCGATCCTTCAGAGAGACGCCGAGCATACCCCTTTCCATAGCTCGCTGAGCGACCTTAAAATGAATGATATGTTTATGCTCATTTGTTTTCAGAAAACAGCTTTGAAAGTTATTGAATATTATCAAGTAACATACATTTTATCCTTCCATTTTATGCACACGTGTTAAGATATTACATTTAAACTTCATTTAACATTTATGTAGATCAG
The DNA here is from genome assembly GCA_018244855.1 of Elbella merops. Classification (NCBI taxonomy): domain Eukaryota; kingdom Metazoa; phylum Arthropoda; class Insecta; order Lepidoptera; family Hesperiidae; genus Elbella; species Elbella merops. The sequence continues at coordinate 4,951 of DWMG01004481.1, read as the reverse complement.
CGCTATGTAAGCCAAGCTTAAACCAACGTCAACAGAATATCAATATTGATTTTATGCAGAACGTTCAACTCGCATAACTGCCAGTGTCAATAGATAGTCATGCATATAATTTAACGTAAAATCAGGCCTGTAATCCAAAAAGGGGTAGGCATAGGAGTGTAGTTCACCCCCATGTTTCAACAGTTAGGTTTATGTCACCTAAAATAAGTGGTGCGCCTATTGCCATACAAGGCACACATCCAGACTCCGAGTCACTACTAGAAATTCTGAATTAGAAAAATCCAATAGTACCTGACTCGGGATTTGAACCCAGGACCTCCCGATGGGCAGTCGCGCTTGCAACCACTCGATCAACAAGGCAGTCATGTATATAATATAATTTATATATTACAAATATTTAACACCCATTCCATTGCACGTAAACGTAGCTGGCGAAACGTGGGAGTTTACTACACTCCTCTTCCTACCCATTTAGGGATTACAGGCGTGATATTACTTTTTATAATATTACTTTTTATAATATTATGGGTTTAGTGTAATATTTGTTTTATTTCAATACCATAACAAAGTTATTGAACTAAATAACCATTTTTTGTTCCAGGTAAGCGTCGACGGTAGTTCCAAGTGTCATTAATTCCACTTTATGTAAGTCAAATCATGAATCATTTTTACATCGTTATATTAAAAACGTGTACTATAACAGGAGGAAGGCGCAATAAAATACTTATTTAAGCTAGGTTTACATGTATATATTACTCATATTTATCAACGTAAATATCGACCTGTAGCAGACTGGAACCGTCCATAAAAAACAAGTCAATTTGGAAAACCACTCTGTAAAGAATATTAATGACACATATGTCTATGAATGTGTAATATGATACGTCATCGTCGTGGACGTCATCAGCCTATCTCAGTCCACTGCTGGACATAGGCCTCCCCCAATGAGCGCCATCGCGCCCTGACCTCAGCTTGTCGCATCCAGCATCTGATACAAATAATGCAGTGTGATACATTCTTAATAAATCCAGATCTAACCAGAGGCAGAACGTGTTTCTACCGTTAAATTATACATACATATCTCCACGCCGGGTCCCTTACAAGGTAGGCAGAGAGCACGGAGTGCCAAATATCCCTATCCTTGCATACCTGTCGTGCGTCTTCCACACTCATCAATCTCTTCATATACGAGTATGTACGCCGGTTTTGGAGCCAGTCACACAAAATCACAAATCCAAATCCTGTGTCACTACTTTACATTTCCAGTTAACAAATCCAACTTTTGCTAGACACAGGATCGAACCCAGATCCTATTTTTCAACGAGTCGCCACCCCAACCACTAGACAAAATCAATCAACCCAATTATTATTTATCATTTCATTTATTTTAGTTAAGCTAGCTAGCAACCCTGAATGCAGTACTTAGCGGTACTTGGTAATGACGCCCCAAATGTCACCATTAACGCAAGTAAACCAAATCGACGCTAGCGCTTAGCGCAATCAGCGGCTGAACACAGTAATAATTTAGCACAGCGGCACGGGATGTCACAGTGCGCATGAATAATTGGGTTTTGACGCGACCAATAAAATTATTGGCGTATTCAAGTGAGTCAGATTTTAATGAGCGAGTTCCAGTTGTTTTCACTCAGGAATACATGCTTAGTAAGGTATAGTAACTAGACATATGTATACACACACGAACTATCAGCCTGTCACCGTCCGCTGCTGGACATGGGCCTCTCCAATGGTACGCCACTGAGCGCGATCTTCAGCTCGTCGCATCCAACCGCTGCCAGCCACTTTGCGCATATCGTCACTCCACCTAGCTGGAGGACATCCTACGCTACGTTTGCCAAGCCGCGGTCACCACTCCAGGACACGTCTGCTCCAGCGGCGTTCCGTTCTGCGACAGATGTGCCCAGTCCACTGCCACTTCGGCTTGCTAATCCTTATGTATACATCTAAATTAAATTTACTGGTACCTACATGACTGCCTCATTAGTTGAGTTGTTGCAAGCGCGACTGCCGGTCGAGAAGTCCTGGGTTTAAATCCCGGGTCAGGAAAAATTGTGTTTTTGTAATTTGAAATTCTAAGTAGTAACTCAGAGCCTGCATTTGTGCCCGGTGTATGTCAATAAGCTCAACATCTATTTCATAGTGAGATGTGAACGTAATTGCTTAAATTCGCGAGTGTGTTACACTCCTCTCTACTACCCCTTTAGGGAAATACAAGCGTAATGTGTGACAAAATGAAATAAAATTATACATTCTAATAAAAACGGTAACACCACGTCTTATTGTAATAATATGGAATTTGATATATTGTAACATAATTTTATTATAAACGTAACTTCACGACTGTAATCCCCGAAGAGGTAGGCAGAGGAATGCAGAATACTCCCACATTTCACCGGTTACGTTTACGTCCCACTATGGAATACGCTGTGAGCCTATTGCCATGCATTGGGCACATATCCAAACTCCGAACCATTTTATTATAATATGCATTTTATACCCAATAAAATACATATTATACTCAAAAGGCTTAGACTCATAATGGGACCGGATAGTAATAATAATAACAAGCCTTATTTATTGCATAAAGGAATTTTAATCATCAGTAGTCTCCGAAACTCCCTAACATACATGACATTTAGCCCCGCTGTTCGGAAACTACTAACATTTTTTATATGAAGTATCTCGATAGGAATTTAATTAAAGCGGTCAGAAAGAAAATGTTTAGGAACATCTTTATAACTCGAGACTTAACTCTGAAGCAGCTTCAAGCGCTAGATGAGAGTTCCTCCCGGCGGAAAGCGCTGTAAAAATATTCGATATTCGATCCGAAGTAGCGTCCGTTTTAATAACGCACTTGTCTGATCGCTGGTTGGTAAGCTACATGCTTTAACTATTACGCAAAGAATACCAATTTTCGAAAATACTTATATCAATAACAGGTTTTCTTTGTCAAGATTTGTAATAAGCAAGTTTTGTAATAAGCAAAAAAATTTGAAGGATAAGTAATAAAACGATATCAGAAAAATATGTGTAAACCGACTAGCAAAATATAAAACATATTCTACTGAGTGTATTTGTTACTAAAGATATAAGCACCATCTCTACAATTACACGTCTCGACGAACTACGACGTATCTACGACTTAATGTTCCAGTGAAAAGTAAAAGCTTATAGTGAAAAGTGGGCAGAAAACAACATGAACAGATGGACAGAGGTAGCGCAACATATGGGTTCTGTCTTCCTTCGATGTCAATAGACACGGAACTGATGTGTATGGGCTGCGATGACCTTTATATTAATATATTTCTTATTATGACTACCTCGTTGGTCGAATGGTTGCAAGCGCGACTGCCGATCGAGAAGTCCTGAGTTCAAATTCCGGATCGGGTACTATTGGATTTCTCCAATTTAGAATCCTAGTAGTGACTCGAAGTCTGGATCTGGTCCCGGTGTAGGGCAACAGGCTCACCATCTATTCCATGGGACTGAAACGTAACTGGTGAAACATGGGATTGTACTACTCTCCTCTGCCTATGCCTTCAGGGATTACTGGCGTGATGTTACGTTTTGTTACGTTCTTATTATGCAGTTAAGTGAAAACATGCCTCTAAGGGCATCTCACCATCTCAAGGGCGTCACATCTTAGTTATGATATATTTGCATACATCCTTAAGAAATTCCTATTAGAAACATTCCTATAAGTAATAGGTAATTCATTTATTTATTTATTTATTTTATTTTACAATTTTGTACACATAAAACATTAATGGAAGAAACAATCATACAAAAGAGATGCTGTACAATGGCCCTGCTTATCCCTAAGACAGATCTCTTCCAGCAGCGCCAGGAGTGGAAAGTAATATAATTATTACAGATCAAATTTTTGTTATTGATTATGAAGTTTTTATTTTTTTAACTACATTTATCTTTGTATCGCTTCTAGCTAGCACCTCGCGATCGGACAACGTCTTTAAAATATTCGATGTTCTATTGAAATTCTTGAGTTCGTTTCAATAATTTATGCTTTTCTAGAAGTTACACGGCCACTAGTATCTGTGAGTTGGATGGTCGTTTCATTTAAATAATGGTTGGAATCGAACTGTTTATGGTTCATGAGTTTCACTCGACTTCGCAAATTTATTGCACGAGACTTTAAACTCTTTAAAGTCCCTAACTGCTGACGAATTCTAAAGAATTCTCTGATCAAAGAATGAATTTAAAATAGAATCTTTTGATAAAAATATTTACAACTTCTATATTTCACCTGTATTTAATAAATGAAATGTTTTTCTCATACATCGGATTTTCCATTCTTATGAAAAAGTAGCGGAATTTTCTTCTCAAACAAAACTTCAAATAGCAACGCGAACCACTCTTCAAGTTTCATAATTTACTTGGAAACAGACGAGAGGCTCGTTACACTCACCGATATTCTTGTATAGAACGATTGCATGTAGCTTGGAAACACACGGAAAATATGATGCTTTAAAATGAACAAGGTATACAGATCAATACATACGAATATTATCACGAAGCGTCATATCCATATAAGTTTTATTTCATTCACATAAATTTATTGAATGAAATGGGTTTTTTTATAGGAAACCACAGAATTATTTCCGACATAAAATTAGTCCATGTTATTCCTCATAACGTTAACTATCTACCAGTGAAAGTCGCATCAAAATCGGTTCAGCCTTTTCCAAAAATTTTAAAAATTTCCTTATTTTTATATGCGTGGTATATATCTTCGCATGCACTCGTTATAAAGCTAATTAGTTTTGATAATACAAACAAACACTTCAATTATATTTATATGTGTATATATAAATATAATTGAAGGGGTGTGAGGGGTTCCAACAACCATCTCAGGAACCCAAGCCAACCTCACCTGCACGTGGTACACCCTGCTATAACAGACGAGGCTCTGGCG
>DWMG01004480.1:0-10900 GCA_018244855.1 Elbella merops | reverse complement strand
ATCTCAGGAACCCAAGCCAATCTCACCTGCACGTGGTGCACCCTGCTATAACAGACGAGGCTCTGGCGACCGGCTGATTCGGTATAGCGCAGCCTTAATAGGCATGGCTAAATGCCCTGGCCGCCTACGGGCAGCAGCGTCGGCGGTGCGAAAAGCCATGCCCAGCGATCTCCAACCCCCATGCTCAGCGTGGAGATTACGGGAATAAATCCCCTTTTGAGTAGGTCTATGTCCAGCAGTGGACTTAGATAGGCTGATGATGATGATGATGAAACATGCAGATATTAGACACCATCGGGCAGACATCCAAGGTCCAAAAACTTCTATCTATCTCGGTCTATGTTGCTTAGCTAGACTTGGCTTATGTTACTCAACCGGATTCATGATCAGATCCACCGCTCTTCATTAGACCTATTTTGACGCTGAAATACTTTGAGTGCGATGTACAACGTACATACTATACGATGTCAATTCAGACAATGGCACTTGGTAACTACGAAACTGACTGAAAAATTACTCAATGTATTTGATCGTATAATTTATTGCCGTGTGCCGAGCAAAGGCTTTGTTCATATTGAAAACTCTATCAGTAATTACATGAGTCCAAGTAATAACTTTGACATCCACTGCTGGACATACTGGCAGTGCATACTGGATTCTAGGAAGATATACACACGGTCATATTTCGTACACGTCGAATACGAGGTGTACAAAATATGGTCGTGTATATCTTTCTAGAATCCAGTATACACTGCCCACCCTCCGACCAAAAGGACATGAGCGTGCAAACTACGTCTAAAGTACACCTCATCATAAAGTATGCCTCACCACTTTCGAGAGAACATCCTCAAGGCTATGAACTTTGCAATGGTTAGTTCCAAAGACGATCGTTTTGCATTGCATGGATTTCCGAAAAAAAGCCTCACTGAATTAAACTTTTTAATGACTACGTACAGTTTTGTGTTTCTGGCTCTTACATCCCACTGGTGGGCACGTGTCTCTCTCGTGCTGTAGCAGGGGACACACTCCAATGCGCAGTTACAGGGTAGACTAGTTAGACTACTAGTAGTTACAGTGTAGTGGTGGAGATAGGGGCTACTGGCCGCGTGGTGTGTTGTATTGTAGTTTAAGATTCTTAAGAAAAAAAAACAGAAGCAACTATTTCATTAAGTACTACTACTTTCGTAAGTACTACTACATTAGTTACTACTCGAAGTGTACTTTTACACTTCGAGTCAGGCAGAATGAGAGGAGATCCAAATGTATTTAAATACGCAGATAGTACAATCGAAACTGCTATCAGTATGGACTTAGTTTTATTTCGCATCTATAATATTGATCTTAGATATTTTCTATAAGCGATCATAAGAGTTCCTGTTATAAAAAATTAAAAAAAAACTGTAGAGTCGGAATAAAAAATTAAAATGAGGTGTATTATTTATTTAGATATTTTAAATATCGTGACTTTGCTTTGATTGTATTACTCGCAGTTTTGGAAAATAACAGTTTTGGAAAAAATATTCACAATTAGAAAATTTCCTTTCCACAATAATTATAACACAGATGAAATTTGCAACAGACAGTAATGATAAGCATTTTAAAGAAATATGTAGGTACATATGCGACACATAAAAGTTGGGAAACGAAATAACAGTTAGCAATGGCTTTTACGCTTTGACATATAAGTAAAAAACAATATGTAAGAACAGTATGTAACAATATGTAATAAGTAAAAGAACACAAAACTGAAAACACCAGACATTCCTTCTCTTACGTTACCACAGCCATTTCTTTATTATAACGCTGGACTCTACAGAGCTCTTTGGGACTCTTAATAGTTATTACTGTTTCCACTCCCACTATAAATTCACCCGAGTTATTGCTCTATTTGGCTGAGAATTAAATCTTGATTGTAAGCTTTTGAAACTTTTGACCATTCGAAACTATGAAATTCAAAGGTTTAATCAATTATTAGCATTCTTTAAAAAGGAGAGCATTACATTCCGCCATGTACCTATGCTTTCAATCTTAAAGTACACAAATTACAAATATAATCAAGTCATCTTCTTAACGACCTTTTATCGTAGATTCTAATTCAGACAAAACAGTAAGCGAAGTATGTATGCGATGCTAGTCGTGGAATTAAATCAAACCCCACTCCATGGCAGCGCTGTTCCAAGGCGCGGCTCCACGGGTGGCTGGGCCAGTGGGAGTCCAAAAGCCGTAGCATCCGACCGTGTTCTGCAGTCACAACATGTCCTTAGCGGAAGGTGCGTCTGATACTGAACATAGATTAGAGGACGAGAAAGCGAGCGCAGCCAAGAAGACTGAGAAGGGTCGTAATTCAGTAAGTTGGATCTTGTTATTTTTTTTATGAAAAATAATGAAACATGTTTTTCTTTAATCTGAACTAAATAATTTTCATGTTACTTAGATATCAAGAACATTGTAACAGTTCCTTTTAAAAATTATTTTTATCTCATATGTTGTGAATCTGAAAATGGGAAAACCTAAAAATATTAACAATGGAGTTATACCATATAGTTATTAACGTCAAATACTAACTAATACTTTTTTTGTCAAGGTTCATGCTTTGTGGTTAAACTTTAAATCAGTATTTCCATCGTAAAATATGTTGAATTTCTCTAGAAATAGTATATAATACATAGGGAACTAAAGAAAGAGAATACTTATGCTCTACATATGCCTATTTCATTAAATATAGAACATATTTAACATCTCTAACATAACGCACTTAAGCAAGTTAAACAACGAAGATTAGGCCCTGAACCTGTCTCATTATGAGAGCACACTCCTGTCCAACGACAGAAACTGAATTAGACTGGTTGCCGCTATTTCCAAAACAAGAAGCATTAAGTAAAATTAGCCGGTAATCGTGAGCTAAGGATCAACAAGGTTCAGTGGTACATCCTGGTCGTAAGAATGCTCAAGGTTTTCAAAGGATATTTAAACTATTCATGTCGTACATTTCCAATACTCTCACCCTCGCACATCCTTTTTTATGTACACTAAGTCGGTAATAGATTTAACGAGAACTGTGTTAAGAGCGGTCCCCTTCTGCATCCTTTTTAATCACTCAGCACTGCTATGTAAAGGAGACCTGAAGTATAAAAGACTATAATTGTATATCATAAATTTCTGACTATTTCGTTAGTCGAGTGGTTGCAAGTGCAACTGCCGATCGGGAGGCATTACCTCAAATCCCGGTTCGGGTACTATTGGATTTTTCTGATTTCGAATTTCTAGTAGTGACTTGGAGTCTGAATTTGAGCCCGGTGTATGGCAAAATACCATCTATTCCATAAGACAAACGTATCTGGTGAAACGTGGGAGTGTACTACACTCCTCTGCCTATCGGAATACGGAATGGGGGATTACAGGCGTGGTGTTACGCTTAAATTTATGACCATCTTAAATTCCGTAAACAAGTTAGTTATTGTTACCAGGGACATTATATTATAAATCGTTTAACGTGCCTTCTGAAGCACGAAAGTCCCTATGGCTTATAATAATCTACATTTAGTTCTCCATGGATACTTAGTGCTACACGTACATATATAAAAATATATGCCCGTCCAGTCCGAAAGCCCGTTAAGAAAGTTTTTCATAATAGTTAGGACGTGAAGAAGAGGGTAGCGTCATGAGTCAAGAGTTTTAATCACGGAGAGGCAACTATAATTGTTGTTACCAGCTCATCGATTCAGTCTTAATCAGCAATTTGTCAGAGTTTTCCTTATTTGTTAAAATCTTCTTAATCTTAAATCTTCTTTTTCCAAGAGGGGAGCTATGTTCAATGGACAAACGTTAGAAGGATTGATATTGATGCAGAGTGACGTGTCTTGTAGATGTACAAACTAAGGTTTAATATCTAGGAAGTTTAGTAAGACACGTAAAATTGTTGCCTACTACTAATGTATTGGACCAATTCAGAAGACACCATTTTACGCCTTGACCTTCGTCTAACAATTATATAATTAAACAATTAGTTAGTTGCTTTCTGTTACCGAACATGGTTTTATGGGATCGTGGGAACGAATTGAGCCAATTTGGACGGAACGACCTGTCCACCCACTGAGCCATCGGCCGCAATTATACTACTCGATTAATTTTACTAGTGTTTACTTCAGTACGAAGCCTTGTAAGGATGTCTGGATTAATTTAGTGATTTAAGTGCGATTTATGAGTGCGTCGTACAGTAAGGTTTTAAATAGATCTTTTCATTTTAAATCACGATCAATATAAACATTGAAATAAATATTTTTGAAGTACTAGATAACTTGAGTAGTGGCTAAATTTGGATGATATGGAAATAATCTATTGTAAAATATTAATCAGACTTGGAGTGATTCACAATCATGCAAGCAGTGACATGACAAACAAATAGGGATAGTTTACTGCATTCGAATTCAGTCTCCTACTTCCAGGGGACTTAGATTTTGATCCTGGCACGCAACTCCTTACAACGTGCGCTTTAAGATTAAATATTACCTATAGAACCATGAAGTGCAACATTGTTTTGAAACCTGTACAATGTACATCTCAGAATTCTATATCACTTTCTCTAAGGCATGTCAATTCTGTCGATCAATACTTGGCCAGGATGGCAGACTACTGGCTTAAACTTTTCCATGAGAAGAAAAGATCCGAGTTCAACAGTGATAACGTGGTTGACGGTGAATAGTATTTATTAATGTACTGTGTGGAGTTTATACAGGAATAATTCTAACGCTTAGCTTAATCAAGTGTTCAAGTCATAAACGTAAGTATCCTAATTGTTGAAATATATTGCTTATAAACAAGTAGGTATGTATCGCAGACTGTTATGAAAACGGGCATTTTAACAATTATTACATCTATAATTGTGACTACAGCAATAATCTAGACTCAACATGTTTGTTGTCTCGTTATAAAGTGCTATAAGTGAATATTATGTATACATGTATATTTGGTGAACGAATGTCACTCGTATGTTCATATTCGCTTATGAAATTTTGGCCGCAATTTATGAATGTTCTTTTAATAAAAATAGGGCTCGGTCGCTGTCTTTACAACCATTCGGCTAGAATGCGAAGTCGCGCCCATTTTTTCAAAACGGAAGCAGTTGAAACAATGCCACAATTACATAGGAAGATTGATAGCTGGTCCCGTGGCTAGTGGTCCGTGATCACTCTCTATTGTATTCTTATGACGCATTTTCAGGCGGATTGATTTTATGGATATCGTTATGACGATGTCCTATAAGATCTTAAGAGTTTTTAGATCGGTTATTACCCTTTTGTTCATTGTCCTCTACATCGTGATCGATGCCTTCTTAACCATTTATCTGTCTGATTATGTTGACAATTTTAACAAAACGGTCTTGGTTTGAATGGGTAAACTGGTCCTGAACAATTTTTTTTAAGTCGACATTTAGGATTTATTTAGGCATATAAACTTTTTAAACATAAATATTATGATATAAATAGTCCTTTGTGCCATTGTAAAACATTAATTGTCAAGCTAAAATACTATAATTTAATAATAATTTAATATTAACAGAACTTAAAATTGGCTATGATATAGCGCTAATAAATTTGTACTTTAAGCACTGGTCGACTCTTCGCATATTATTAAATTTAGTTTAAACCTCCGACTCATATGTTACATAGTATATTAATACAGAACTTACCATAATAGTTAACTTCATCGGTAACTAATTATTGTTCAGGAATAGTAGCAACCTAAATAATATTATACTAAACTAAACCCTAATTGTACAAATGTCCTGCTATGTTAATGACGTGTTTCATCAAATTCAGATGTCCGACTCGTACATGTGGAAGGAGCAGATTCACACACTCATGAAGGGCGGAGAGAGCGAGTCCGACATTTCGGACTCTGAGCACTTCCTCACCAAGGGGGCCTTCCTTCTCACACCTTCTCATGGCCTCAGTATGGAGAAAGCTTCTGCGATCTGTGAGAAAATGGAGTTCAAAGGATGCTTTTCGTTGACCAAGACAGCTACCGGCATCCTTTTCAAGTTCTCCAGCGTTGATGATTACCAGATGGTATTCAAGAAGGGTTTTCACAAGGTTACCGGATCCAGGTTTTATAGGAAGGTAAGTGGAAAGGAACTCTAATGAATCTTTTTGTGGCTTTGCTTCGTTGATACCTCTAGACATTTTGTCTTTTATTTTTCTTTTTCGTCTTTTTCTCTGCCTCTTCGCCCTTATAAATAAATCTGCTTTTGCCTTACTCGTTTCTTCTTTTACTCTATAAACGCTTTAATTTCTTAAACATAATGTTTCGCGTAACGAAGCTTATTCGATTCGTATATTCGGCTAACAATGTCGCTCAATTGAGAGAAATTGTTAGCTGTTTGCTGGTAGTTTTTAAAATATAATTCTATTGTTGTTGAACCCTTTATGCTAAATATTATTTCTTACGCTTTTAAACTTTTAGGGTTATTGTTATTTCTTCATGATATTAAGTGTATATATTAATTTGTTAGCTGTCCGTAAACATCACTAAGCTGAGAATTAAAATTACCAATTCTTCATAGTACTGCGATAAAATAACCGCCTATGATATTTTCGAGTGCGAGATGTTAATGTCAGCATAAGGGCTACTTTCATATCAATACCTGCGGAACAGAAAAAGTGACTTAACTTTGATTCCCGGTAACCCAGATCGCGATTCCTTGCCGACCGCAGAAGACCTTTACGATCTACGTTTACGATATCCCCGACGAGGTCCCCGAGGAAGATGTGCGCCACGCTCTCTACAAGTTCACCTCAGTTGTCGAAGTGGTTCGTCTCCATTTCGCCGGGTCTCCCAGAGAAGGTAACAACGGCTAGAGATTTCTCAAGCCACCCTTCTTTTCTGTTAGTTATTACAAAATAAAATCACGGAGGGAAACAATATAAAGAATCTGCATATTATAATATTCGCTAAGGAGTGTGAAGTCTATGGCACTTGTCTATGGCCTTTATCCTTCTTCTTTTTAGAGGAAATCGGTGTGATGTTGATGGTGGAGTATTCTAAGGTACTCACTCACCTTGTTCCTATAATTTTACATATCTCGCATTTGCCTTTATGAAAATAGCCACTGGGGTGACAAACGGTATTATATTTTACTAATGAGAGAAGGGTAAAATTAAAATTTGAAATATGGTACAACATAATTATTATTTTAAATAAATAACTTGTAACACCGTGCTCTCTGCCTACCCCGTAAAGGAACTGGCTGGAAGACATGTATGTATGTAGGTAACATTAAAATTATATGACTTACGTGTGCATGTATTAGACTCCACAATTATTATAAAATTTATCAGGATATTATCAAAAATTTATTGCTGTCATAGGTACGTTGACCCCGAAACCGCTGGAGAAGACCCCACCACGTGCGATCACCGCTATCGATGGAGAGCTCGTCAGCAGCATGGTACCCAAGGAGGCTTCCAGTGTGCTCCGCGTGACCCTGGCTAACATCGAGGAAGCCAACATTCTTCTTCAGAATGGATTGGACTTCTACGGAGCTACATATTTCCCCACTGAACTCGCGACACCTGCACAGGCTGCGAAACTTATTAAACCTAGCAAGTAAGAACCATTTGTGTGTTTGGATAGAAGCTTTTACAATAGAAACAATATTCGTTAATTCGCAAGTAAGAATTCGATTACCATAGTCAGGCGGTTCAGCTTGTAACATACATATTATGAGAGACGTCTTACTGTTTTCAATTTCTTATCATTCGTATGAATGGAATTGGAGTCGGGTTCGTTACGCAGCGTATTCTTATTAGTTGTGTTAAGAACTTAAAAGATAACCTAAAGTTACAAATTCATTAGATATTTGGATACATCAAAGACATGTCTTTAAATGTTTTCATATTCATTACACACTCGTTGACTTCCTCGTTGGTCGGGTGGTTTGAAGCGCGATCGCCGTACCGAAGGTCCCGGGTTCAAATCCAGGATCGTGTACTATTTGAATTATCTACCACTACCATCTATTCCATGGGACTAAAACGTAAGTGGTGAAAGGTGAGAGTGTAATATACCTCTGCTTACTACGTCGGGGATGACAGGCGCGTTGTTACGTTAATTACACACAAAATATATCATGTTGCTAGAATATTCATGTCCTTTATAAATTATTTATGTTCACACTTTTTAATCTTTTTTCCAGAATCATGGGTGGTACCGTGTCTGCTCGAGTGCGCGACCTTCTGCCGGTCTTCGACCAGCAAGGTTTCACCAAATTTGCACCACCAGCATCTCGTCTTGTCAAGCCGCGCTCCAAGTAGTCTGGCTAGCAAAAGATCGATACCCTGTGTTGGGATAATATGTATAATAAACTGGAAATCATAAGATACCGTTATGAGCGGTTATGTTCTCACACGTATTAATAAAAAAGAATTTTATGTATTAACGTTATACTCTGTGGAAATTTCTAAACATGAACGCTTGTGGATCAGCAGACAAGTGACTAAATATTAATAATATACACGTCAAACGACTAAAAAATTAATAATACTTAAACTTGAATCATGTTGTATTAACATTTTGCTCTCTGAGAATTTTTAATGTTTATGTGTGAGTTACATCTTTATCTGTATGAAAATATTCTTTGCTTGTAACGTATATTGTTAAGCAAGAATTACTAATGTATATTGTACCACGTTGCATTTACTCGTATATCGGTAGTTACCTAATTTACTGATTTTGTGCCATTTAATTTAATACGTAACCTCATTCTGTTATCATTGTAATAAACGGATTAAAGAGTTCTCTGTTTTTAATTTATCATTTATACATATAAACTTATCGGAATTGCATTGAAATTCAAATGAAGTCAAGGTCTAATCTGATTCTATATTAGTTGTATAACATCCTACAGTCGCCATTGCAGGTATCGCGCAGTTTGATTTTCAAATAAATGGTTTTTGGAATTATTTTTGGAATTATTTTTTTGTGATTTACGTATCGTGTAAGTTAGTTATATAATAATTAATAAAACATAATGGGATGACGTTCTACGAAAGGCTCCAGGCAGGAGATGGATGTGACAAGCCGAGGACAGGGCAGGCTAATTAGGGCAGATAGTCTGGCAGATAGGCTTATAGGGAGATAGACTGATGATGATTATTAGGTATATGTTATACATTAGTATGTTCAATATTACGACAAATAATTGAAAGTGTTTTATACTAATTTTTGCACGTTTTTTTTTTATATAGAAACTTTTACCGATCTATAATTTTTTCTCATATTTTGTTCTTCTTTAGGACAAGTATCTGTTTAATTGTTTATTTAAAGGAATATTTAAATAAAGGTATGGGTACTTTAACAGGCGAAATGGATTCGAATCTTCCATACTAAACTAAACACGCCTTTACAAGCTTATAAAAGGATGAGACATGCAAATTTATGCAAATAAAAATACAATTTTATGAAAAACTGTGCTTGTAATACTGTATAATGTATAAGTAGTATTTTTCTAACTTCAAGTAAAACTAAGATGTACTGAAGATGTACTGAAGATGTACTAAAACTAAGATGTACTGAACTGTAAAGCAAAGGAACATTACTTGAATATAAAAGAAAAGAAGAATAAATATTTTTTAAATATATTTATCGACTATAATATCACAGATAAACAATATGGACGCTTTCAGCGAGTATATAATGTTATTAAAATATTCATAATTAATATTTGCATAAAATTTAAATAACACTTACGATAATAATTATGCTACACTTATCTTGCTTTTTTTAAATTTGTCTTCTATTTCTTGCAGGCTCTTGCCTTTAGTTTCTGGCAGTATGAAGTACAATATGGAGGTACCGACCAGCGCTATGATACCGTAAATAAGGAATGTTAGCATTTCTCCTAAATTGGCCATCAATCCAGGCGCTGTTTTCACTACGATGAAGAAGGCGGCGAAAGTCGTAGCTGAACTGATCCCGGAGCCTAATCCGCGGGTTTTGGTTGGGAAAATTTCACCACACATCATCCAAGGTAGTGGTACTAAGCCTATCGAAATTGCACATATGTACATCGTTAGACATGTCAGCGGCAGCCAGGATAGGTTAGTCGGTTTTCCGTCCGTCCAGTATAAGAACAGGGATAGACCAACCATGGACAAAGCCGTCCACACGCCGCTGATCATGCACAGCGGCCTGCGTCCATACTTCTTGCAGATCACGCAAGCCACTATCGACATGACCACGCGTACGGCATCGATCACCAACATCGCCATGTAATGGTTCATATCCTTGCCCACCGCCTTTTCAACTATTTGTATAGAATAAAAGGCAACAGCGTTGACACCCGAGAACTGACATGTTATGAAGAATATAATCATTATAACCAAAGGCTTAATCAGTTCAGGGCTCTTCAGATTCGCTAATCTCTCTCTGAAACTTGGCACTGGTTCGTTATCAGCTGCTTTGCGTTTGTCGATGATTCCTTTCAACTCAGCCTTTGCTTCGTCACTGTAACCTCTCAGCCATCCAAAGGCTTTCGCGCCGTCTTCTATCTGTCCTTTCGAAATGAGCCAAGTTGGACTCTCGGGAACCAAACTGAGTAATAGAACACTGAGAACAGGGAAGAAGCAACAAATAACAGCAGTCCATTGCCAAGATAAATATGTCCCGAGAACATGAGCTACCAAAATTCCTACAGCGATGGCTAAGGAAACACCTGCAAGGAAGATTCCTCTATACTTCGGTTCCGATGTTTCACCGATGTAAACTGGACTTAGCGGCCCTAGTATTCCTACACAGAGGCCCGTGAAGAAGCGTCCTAGGAGAATGAGTGCCAGGTTGTCTGCACAGGCTATGAGGATCCAACCGAGGAGGAAAGGGCCGCAGGTCATATAGTGAGAGTTTC
>DWMG01004479.1:0-10900 GCA_018244855.1 Elbella merops | reverse complement strand
ATAATATCTTTATCCTTACAAATAATAATGCAAAATTGTAATAATAGTTATAATTTCAGGAAACATATTACCAGTTACCCGAAGCCCAATGTTTTAACCGCCCTAAAAGCCACGATGCGCAACGAATGTTATATACGATTATTCCCGCGGCCGGCTACGTGACGTGGTCATAGTTGCCCGGTAACGACCGTGTAAATAACTCGCTCGCGGTCATCCATCCAATAAATGATCACGATTATTTTCCCCTTTTATTATATACATCATCATCATTATTAATCTTATCAACACTTTTTAGTCCTGTTTAAGATTGCTTTATACAAAATCTATATAATAAACTACAAGATTTTCAGATGTAAGAATTGTTCTACTAACGATCAGTAACTAAATTCGTTTATATTGTGCTGTACTCATAAATTAGTTTTAATCTGCAAAATAAGCTAATCGTATACGAATACGTAACAGTGCATAAGTAAAATATTAGAAATAAAAAAGAAATAATTTCGTGATAAATATATTATCCACGAGAAATCACGGCTTATGAATGTATGTCGTCTCATAATTTACATATTCGATATGGGAAGCCGATTCCCCATAACACCATAATATATGGATATCAACTGAACAAAATGCGGTGAACTGGGAACGGACAAAATAACATAAGTTGGTATAGCAATCTTGTGGGGGCGTACAGGAAGCCGTAATCCGCATACAAATGAGCCTAGCTTCGTATAAAAATGCAACATTCGATGATTTGATAAATTGTTCCAAGTTCGAAGTAGGTCAGATGAAGTTATTTGCGTGGACATTGGGGAAGTCGTTTCTTTTGAAATATCAGCTCGTGATGAGAGTTCGTGGTCGGCCCTGTAATTTGATTCGGACGTGGGTATACACTAGTATAATATGGTATATACTTGTAGTATATAAATACTTATAACGCAGCATAACTTACATTGGGTGTGAATGGTTATGTTTTAGTACTCATGCTTTTTTGATATTGAGAACTCGTTTTAATCTTCTCTTTTTCTACATTGAAATAACGAAAAAGAATTTAAGAAAAATGTAAATTTCTAATCGAATTCTGAAACCAATAAAGATGGATCTGTTTTGACTATTCGACTTCAGTGCGTGACGATATAAATACAGATATAAGTGATCAATTAAACTTGAGAAAATATATTTCAGTCCTAATAGGTGTATGTGACTTTATATGTAAATTCAAAATTTCAAACATCAAAAATTAAGGTACATTTTTTTTACATATACTAAAGAAACAATGAGTTGTACGAAATTTCATTTAGTTTTAAGCCAAACTGGCTTCGGATTTTCATAGGTTAAAGTGAACTTGACATTTGAACTCTACATCATTTACTCATTATCATCACCACAGTCACAACTACCACCATCATAATCACCATCCACCATAATCATTATTGGCATTTACTTAGATATTTACTGGTTCTATTATATGTACAAGCAAAATCAAACTATGTAATATAAATATGTATATTCAACATACTTCCAAATCACAAAAAAAATCCTTACAGACTCTCAGATCTCAACTACATCCTTGAATAAGACCGATCATTGAGTAACGGCCGGTCCGCAGCGTCTCAATTATTCATGAGCTCATGTAATGCCCACGAACAGCTTTTATTAAACCCATCTTTTCCTCAGTTGACTGCTACAGGGTGCCCTGATTCAGATGATACATAGTAACTGCGTCTCACTCAAAGGGTAGACACTCTGTAAACATCTCGATCCTTTCTTGTTCTTTGGTCGTTTAGGTTTCGTGTTTATGATTGATTTGTTCTTTTGCTTGACTTGCATCTCTTTCTTTTAATACATCAGAATATTGTTCCGTATTACCCTAGTATTATAGGTAAGGGAATGGTGAACATATATAGGGGTAGGTTAGTTACGTCGAATATAAATGTGTGCTTAATATAACAATTTGCGCTGTTGAAATTACCAGAGAATTTTTAAGCGATACAAAACTTAACAAAGGTATTTTCTTGGCTTAATCAGAATGTAGTAACGTTCAAAATATTACTTCATGGTTACAAATGGTTACAAATACAATAAATAAATCTTATAACATTAGATTTTAGAGAAAGGACTATTTAACTTTAAACGAATTATTCACTTTATTTCTAAATACAGTTAGTTCTACTCTAATTGATCAAGAAATCTGCCAACTGTCCACCAAATATTCTAAACCTTATAAAGACTGAAATGTCTAAAGTCACTGAGATTAAAGGCTTTAAAAACAAAATAGGTGATGGTTTACTTGTATTAAGAAATAAAGAAATTGTTGAAGAACACTTCAACACAATTATTTGTTAATTTAACATATTTGCCTGTTTCAAAGTAACTATTCTACATAATTAGATTTTTGTATTGTTTGTCTACTATTCACTATGAAACCATACAAAAAAAAATACCGCTGAATTTTTATGTACAATTTTTTTTCAATTTCTAAGCAAAGCTTAGAAAAGTACCACGGGTTACCTTTCTAATAAATGTATTTCGTTTCTTCTATTTTCTGCAAATGCTCTTCAATTATCCTTAAGTATAGATAAAAATTGAAATAAAAGTAGCGTCCGCAACAGTAACAATATTTTCCTCTTATCATAAAGTTATCTCAATAGCGGTGTGAACAGAAATAAATGTTTCTCCTCTTTGACATAAAAATTCATATACCGTAACAACTGTAAGATAAAAAACGTGAACAGAAACAAAGAAAGTTTTGCTGACTGTACTCTTAACCGAATTGTAGCTCGCTGCACATGTTACAAGTTTAACTTGACAATGTTCCCAGGGAACAGTTACCACGGCTAAAGTCCGGATGTTTCGAACGTTACCAAGTATACAATGGTACGGGCTGTTCCAAAAAAGCAGACATTTTGTTTGCTGGTATTCTTGCAAGTTCCGATTGTAAAATAAAATATAAATTTTTCAGTACTCTAAAACTAGTAGACGCGAGTTTTCTTTTTAAAAGCAGAAATACGGCTATTGGACGTTTGTCTGCTGTTATGAAGCTGACTATTACTGTGTAATTGGTTCGAAGAGTATGATATATGAGTGAAGTGAAGAGTATGAAATATGATTATGAATTGATAATTTGCATTTAAACAGCGAAAAATTCTATGATATTCGGTCTTCTTATTTTGGGAGGTTTGTATCTAAAAGTACAAATAAAATAAATAAGGAAAACAAAAATAAAATGTCGGAAGCGAGTCCGTAATGGAAACGAACGCTAATTAAATTAACCGTCACATTGTATCCGTCTCCTAATTGTATTGTATTGGACCACTCACGGATTCTTCTACTCTTTTTGTTGTCTTCGTGCTACATAGATTCTTGTAGATCGTAGAGACGAGATTATATATTGATACTAGTAAGATTTTGGTAACTATAATGATAAAGATGATTATATAAATATTTGCAAATGTAAGCGACTCGTTAGTCGAGTGGTTGCAAGCGGGGCTGCCGATCGAGAGATACTGGTTTCAAATCCCGGGGCAGGTACTATTGGATTTTTCTGAGTTACATTTTCAAGTACAAATTCCTAGTAGTAATTCTGATTGCCCGGTACTTGGCAATAGACTCATTAGGTGGAACATGGGAGTACTACACCCCTCTGTCTACCTTAGAGATTACAGGTGTGATTTACGACGTTCTTTTTGGAATGATTTATGAACTCGGCTTCACTAAAAATTATGCTCTAAATAATTTGAATTCTCAACTAAGAAGTTACTTCAGATTCTGTACAGAAATAGTATACCTTTCAAGTTGAAAGCAACTCGAGGATGCATAGGGTGCATAAGAGAGCGTCAAGAGGGTGGAGGTTACGACGTACGTGTTTTCGTAAGTTCTATTAATATTCCGAAATAAATTATTCATCTGCAACAAAGTTAAGCCAGTTACAGCTTAAGACAATTATTGACTTAAGAGACTTAAGCCTCTTAGAGCTTATGGCAATTATAGACTTAAAATTTGCTTAATGTTTATAACGGGTTGTGTTAATGGGTTGTTGTAACTTGAAATTGTTGGCAATGGGTTCGGCCGCTCTTCCAAAGCGGCACGTTAACGTTACTGGTGAAACGTGGGAGCGTATTACCCTTCTCTGCCTACTTCTTTTGGGAGATACAGGCTTGATGTTACGTTTGTTCATATATTGTCGTGTTTTAATATCAAAACTGTGTAACGAACTGAACTTTCCAAGGTATACCCTGATGTTTATAATGTATTATTACAAATTACGTACTAAGAATTCGTTACGAGAAGGCTGGGGTATTTAGTAATGTATACTAGACTTAGGAATACACTTTATTCTCCATAAATCTTGTACTCTTAAGAAGCAAGACAAGCACATTAAGGAGCATTCTTGGGAACTCTGGAGCGACATGAAATTCCAAGAACACGCGTCAAGATCTGCTAAGAAGTGAGAAGAGATACACATAAATGCTTTATATAATTTTGTTCTAGTATGTTCCATAAGAAAGTCAATAGTTAAAATTACTTATTAATGGATTGGAGTTCATTTTTAAAACATTCAAATAGTTTCGAATCGACCAAAGGTCAGTTTACATTAGTTCGGTCGCAAAGCGGTATCATTATCAGCCTGACCGATAACTTACACATAATAGCTTATTTGCCGCATTGGTACCCAGATGGTTCGCCGCACAGACTTCCGGTTTCGATTTCCGGTCGTTAGTGGTATAGAATTAACCTATTCTGATTTATAGGTTCTGATTATAGAGAGATAATTGGAAGGAACGGCGCTGATTAGGGGAGGCCTATGCCCAGCAGTGGACATCTAGAGGAATGTACTACATAAACCAATGAAATCTAACTTAGTAAATTTAAGATACTAAGACCTGTTATATATGACTCAAGAAATCTGACATGGTTATTTTAAAATATTACGACCTTTTATATATTAGCTTGAGCGCAGTGTCCATCAGATAAAACGGTTAAGCCACTTGGCGGAACCAAGAGAGACGTACAAGTTAGGTACCCCACGCTGGTGCTCGAGATAAAAGTGTCTTCAGCGACACGAGATCTACGGATACTGGCATACAAATGAGCTACATGACGATCGTTTGCATAATTTATCTCTGAAGCATTGTTACTGAATAGGTAATAAAAAAACACAGACTTAACGTAAAACCATATTCTTCTTGATCGTTCTTCTAGGGGATTTTTCTTGTCTTTGCGATCGTATGTTACGACTAAATGTATCACTGTTTTAATTTTTTTTTATTGCAGTATATAAAAAAGAAAACATAGACAAGAAATTTCGTGAATAAAAGATAAATGGCGAGTACATTCATTTCTCTATAATGTTGTCTATTGCATGTAATAAGTGTGGGGAATTATAAACTTGGATGGATGGAAATTTCGAATACTATTTAATTTTAAAAAATAAGTTTGAAACAATTTCACTCGTGCACTGCTTCCACAGTACACAGAGACTTGATAAAGTGATACTCAGAAACAAAATAATGACTCATCCCCATCACATAAATACATATTTGTCTTAGATGAGATCAGAACCCAAACCCTACTTGAGTAGTTAGAACCGCTCTAACCACAAATCTAACGGGTTACACAATAGTTCCTTAAATGTTGTCTTAAAACTTGAACTTTGAACATAGCCCTGCACCCATCGCTCGAAAAAAAAGCACAAAACATGAGAAATATGGAAAGACTGATGTAATACAGAATGGCACGACACTGACGACACTTTTATCTCGGGTGTCGTTAGAGACGTGAAATCGATGACGGCTGCTGGCATACAAATGAGTTAGATGACGACCGTTGCATAATTTATCATAGACACATAGAACAAAAAGTGCGGTAAGCAAAACGTTTTTTGTTTACTCACTTCTAAATAAATTATCTTACTGATTGCACTGTACTATACAATAGAACAAAAACTGCGATATGTAAACTATTTTTTATTTAAACACTTCCAGATCAATTGTCTTACTGATTGTACTGTACTATATAATTTCTACACTTAAATAGCTACACAAGAATAGAATCAAAATTATCGAAAATACGAATTCCTTCAATCTTCCTATAAATGTTAGGGACATCGACACATAATTCCGTAAGGTTATACACATTAAGATATAAACTTCTAATCCCAAATTTGCAGCCGAAATTCGAAACTAGTAAGCTATCGATATTCATGTATATTGCAAGCTCATTAATTATATGTACCAGACAATTTCTGACCATCCCAGACTTTAAGTGATAAATTATCTTCGGACATTGAGTCTGTTCATGGCAGCCCTTTTGTTCTTTAATTATTTGTAATTTGATTATATTATCTTTATTCAGAGACTTAATCGATTTATTATTGATACCAAATTAATTTAATAATAATCTCGGCTTTGTGATATGACACAAATACAAAAAGTATAAGTTTAGTTTTTTTTAGTTTTCCATCACTTTTCACATAATCCTACGTACTGCCTTCATAATAAATGCAGTCAGTTTAAGTCTTCAAGATTTTGTGAGTTATTAATTTATAAGCTAAAACTCAATATCAAGAACCGTTAAGTGTTTCAGCGTACATCTTATCCTGGAAATAGGAGTACCAGGAATAACTATGGTTTACTTTCAATAAATAAAATGTTTCTCTGTCAGTATGTCAGTAAATCTCGTCTTGTCGAAACCAAAGGTTATTTTTAAAACCAAAAGTTTGTGAAATATGTATGTTTCTACTTATTTTGGCACACTCGTATCTTGTCAAAGTACATTTTTAAACCTATAAGGAGAAGATCGCTTTTTCAATTATGGTAAAACCCACCTCATAAAAAAATAATGATTATATCATCACGCCAGATCTATAAGATGGTAGGTAGAAAGTGCTGATTGTCAAATAGCTATATCCTTCCAAACATAGAGTGCTTCTTCTGCATTAATCAGTATCTTCGTACATATACATCTAAAGAAATTAACGACCAATTATGCCCCCAGACTAAAACGCGCACCAAACTGTCAACGTTTTAGAATGCAACGGCCTCTAAGGAATCTCTTGGGGATTTTCCAAGCATGTTATTTGTTTATTGAAGCAGAAATGAATTGTATAGGGTGTGATTATTTTCTGCAAAATCTGGGCGCGACGTGAAGTTTCCCTTAGATCCAATTAGTGAAGTATTGGCACTGAAAGTGTTCAATAATATTTAGTTTTTGCATTAACAGTAATTTCTAAGACTATAGACCCGGGGCGTGTAGAAAATTTAATCACAGTAATGTCTGAGACATAGTGCTGCACAATGTGGAAATGACAAATTTGGAGTGTTACTCATATTCTCAGCTTCAGAGCCGTTATTTCTGATACCTTGTGAATTTCGACGACGATTCAGAACTGCAATATTCAAAACCAAGACAGTAGTATCATGCATTTGCACTACGGCCCTCACGCAGTAAAAATAATGCACGTTCATCTCAAGATGTTTATATTAACCATATGTAGTAGTCAACTGTATAGCCACGCATTTTGTCATATGTCAAATTATTACTGATTTATTTATCAAAATAGATAAACTTGACATTATTGCTATCAGTTATGTGAACCATTGACTATATTAAAAATCCATATACAATTTTCAACCATATACAAGTGAACCACCATATACAACCATATACAAGTGTATACCAAGTTCCAGTTTTACCTATTTTGTCAAAGTATACTGGCTAATGAGGGATTGAGAAGTCTCAGAAGCTGATGTGCACGTATGAAGAACGTGATAAATGTACATTGTTATCTCAAGATGTTTTACCTATACGAAGCCAACACATGTGGTCTTGTCTCGGGCGCACAAGCACTTCCGTCACCCAATAAGATACCTGAACTGAAGCGGGATGCATCATCATCATCGTCATCAGCCTACTACTGGACACAGGCCTCTCCAATAGCACGTCGCTGGGCTCAATCTTCAGCTTTTCGAATCCAACCGTTACCAGCGACTGCGTATATCGTCACTCCAGCTAGCTGGAGGATGTTCTACGCTGTTTACCAAGACCTAAGAATACTTCAACAAAATACATGGATGGATTAAGCTCTTAATTTGCTATATATACATTTTGGATCTGAACGTGTATGTTATCAGAGAAATTGGCCCGGATCCAAGGCCGCGTTCTGGACAATGCTCATACATAAATTACGATTTCTGTGAATGCATCGCTGGTAACTAAACCATCATTGGGTACTTGTCGTACAAATTAATTGGAGCGATCAACGAACCTTACATAAAGGCATAATGATACATACAGAACAGGTTTTTCTAACATTGATATCTATTTTCGAATTTAAAAAGAAATAGTTAATTCATTATTTTTAACGAATTCTATGTTTTTTATGTAGGTAGTCTATTTTACTACTTTGCCTTGAAAATTTGTGTAAAAATATTACTAGTAATAATACTCTTTATACAGATACAAGGATAAAGGTTAAAGTATATTCGTCATTTAAAAATGTATCAAGTGCAAGACGAAACGATTAATTTATTCATTTTTATTAAATGGCTAATTTTCTCATAATTATAATCTATTTAGCCAATTTGAATTACCACTTGTGCAAAAAATAATATATGAACTATTTTATGTCTCAAATAAATCAAATTTTTAGGTGTATTAAAAAAGTGTCTATAAATAGAAAACTTTCTAAATTGGAGAATATTTGTGAACATCTTTCTCTGTGTAACATAAAAAATAAAATGTTCAGTTAAAACTGACACTTTCAAATGCTCATTCATTTCAAATCCCTACACAGGACACAGGCCTCCCCTAACGAGCGCCATCGCGCCTGTCCCCAGCTAGCCGCCTCCAATCAATCACAGCAATACAAGAAGGATCGCTCGTTTTATATAAAATTGAACTGAAATACACTTATCTTTCATTAGGATCAAAGAAACAATATTCATATATCAACAACACTTACGAGTCCAATTGGTATTAGGCAGTAACATAACAATAAAACGTGGTACGTCTGGATGATAACGGTCTTAATCTATGTTCTTGAATGACGGTTATGTTCTAAGTTTGAAATTACTGCCATCAGTGTCACGGAAGGAATTCTATTGTTTTAATGGCATGATTTAGTGATATCATAACTTTCAATTAATTATTTGCATCAGTAATATTCAATATTTACTGAAACACATACATTTGACCCTCAGTCACTTTAATGCTAGTTATTATCGCTTATCCAATTAACTTGGTTATATGAAGAACTGATTTGTGTTATACATAGTACATTTATCGTCTAGCTTTATATCCACTGCTGGGCATGAAAATCGTCTTAGTTGCCCTGTTAATTATTACTCTAGTTAGTACATCGTATCTCGCTATCGGTGAGACATCTATGTACCACAGAATAGGAGTCCATAAAAATGTGATATTTTTTATGGACACCAATGTTTTATTATATCGCAAAAGTAGATGAACTGAGTAAACATAACCTAACTGTGCGAATAGACATTTTTATGAGGAAGCATTTTTATTCAGATCAATGAAAGTGAATTTTTATTGGGCATATACTTATTATGGTGAATGATGTTATAAAATTCGTGAACAAATGAATTTTTTATACACGTTGATAGAAATTTGGCAATCCACAAGGCAGATATGTACGTATATAACAATAGGTCAGTGTAAATAAAGAATGTCACATAAATAATATTTAATTGGTAATCGCCGAAGCGGTAGGCAAAAGAGTGTAGTACACTTCCACGTTTCACCAGTTACGTTTAAGTCCTATGTAATATGTGGCGAGCATATTACAATTCACTGGACACAAATCTAGACTACGAGTCACCACTAGAAATTCTAAATTAGAAAATCTAATAGTACTTGACCAGGGATATGAACCCAGGACCTCCCGATCGGCAGTCGCGCTTGCAACCACTCGACCAACGAGACAGTCAAGTCCGTTCAATGCTCCACGTTTCTCTATAATGGTAGGTTTTATTGAAAAACGTTTGCTTCCGGCTTACGTATCCGCTGTATCATAATAATGCAAACTGCCAGTATTTTAATAAAGAACTTCCGCAGTACATGTGATATTCATATCGCTCTATTTTTCAAGTAGAGTCTACACCGGATTACTTAGAATCTTCAACTATCACGCTGACATCCTTTCATGGTAAGACTATTCCCAGGCGAATATGAAGCTCGATTCTCGCATCCAACCACTGCCAGCCACTGCCTATATCGTCACTCCACCTAGCTGGATGGTGTCCTACACTACGTTTGCCAAGTCGCGTGCTATTGGAGCGGCCTATGTCCAGCAGTGAACGGGAGTGGGCTGATAACGATGATGATGAATATGAAGCTATGATCGATTGATAAAAAAGTCTTATAAACGTAACGAAAAATAGCACGCAATAAAAGCCTCATTGCGTATATATTAACCTCTAAATTAGAAGGTCTTGGGTTCAAATCTACCTAGGCACACACAACTGTGATTACTTCGTAAGCCTACCCTCTAATGGCACAGACGTGATGATATAATAGCAGATATACAATTTAATGTTAAATACCTCAAAACTTACATTACAATGAAGAACGCTTAACACTTGTAGCGGAACTAAACAAAAAATTGCCGCTCTAAGCAGAACTGTTAAGATATCTCAGCGCTCTAAGTTTTTCCATAATGATATTGTTCATTGGGAGTATATTGGCTCTATCGTCCGTTTCCGCCTTTTCATATGTAAATTAAACTGCTGGGATTTCAATAAGAAATCCATACGAAGCAAGTTGGGAATAGTTTCTATTCGACTCTATTTTTCAAGCGGCCAGCGCAACCCGGTTTAATATCACATCTGCAGGTTCTCACACTCACATCTGACATAATAACAAACGGTTTACACACTCATTTACG
>DWMG01004478.1:0-10902 GCA_018244855.1 Elbella merops | reverse complement strand
CCACTAATATAATTATCGCGAAAAATCGAACCAACAACAAAGTGCTCGTATTGCGATGGATTACTTCATCTGTTCTTATTAGTTTGTTTCAATCAATGTGGGAAGTAGCGAATTTATGCTAATGCGCAGTATTTCGCACGATTTTGTACTGATTGTGTGCATTAGAATTCCCTCTAGAGCGTATTAAAATTCGGAGAAACATAAGTAAGCATCGTGTCTTTACGTCACAAAAACTACTGCACAATTTTCCACAATCAATAAAGGAAAATAATGGTCAAGTAGCTCGGAGTATCGATCTGTGCCCGGTATATGACAATAAAAGTAAGCACCCCTATTCCATGGTCGCACGCATAAAATAACTGGTGAAACGTGGGAGTGTAACTACTAAACTCCTCTTCTGCATACCCCGTCGGGGAAATATTAGCGTGAAATTATGTCAATGGATAATGATTTTTGCATCACAACTATTATACATACAGCCTCGTGTAGCGGCGCATTAGGTGTTTTTGTTGCGAGTTCTCGATTCGATGCGATGCGATTCTGAATTGACGTCAGATACTTGGAAACAGGGAAAATTTATCACAAACTGGTAATCCCTGCTGATAATTAAGTTTAAAGATTTTAATGTGTTACTTTGTTTACTATGAGCAATTTTCGGCGGGTTCTTATCCTTTCGAAGAACCACATCAATGTCATTATGATAGGTGCGGTTTCCCCTTGCGATCATGCGACCTTCTGATCCCGTGCAGCAGTTATAGGACGGAAAGAAGGCTTACTTCGTTTTTTTACCGTTTACTGACGTTCTCGCCCGCTGTCCCATGTTGGGACACACAGTATGAACAATAAAACTTAAGATTGTAGTAAATTTCTCTGTTACAGGCGTGATATTGCTCTTCATCTCAATGAGGTTGTCATATACACTATAACTTATGATTAAATTTTATTTAACAGCCTCGTTAGTCTATTTAAAAAAAAAAACCGCCTCGTTGGTCTTGGATTTTTCTAATTTACAATTTCTAGCAGTGACTCAGAGACTGGAATCGTGCCCGGTGTATGGCAATCGGCTCACCGCCTATTCCATTGGACTTAAACGTAACTAGTGAAACGAGGGAGTGTATTACACTCCTCTATGATTAAAGGTGATATGTTACGTTGATGTTAGGTTTTTTAAATTTTACGAAAGATCCTAACTATTTAGTTCGATAAGACCGACTGCCAAATATATCAATATTTACAAACTTGATATGCTTTTTTTACAGTCATCTCTCTTCATATACCTACGTAAGGATATGGCATGGAACTTGATGATGATATTTATCATCATCATCAACTTTTCTATCGCTCCACTATTTGATACGAATAACTTCTCAGAATGAGCGGAATTAAAGCCATAATCTGCCACGGTATACAAATACTGATTGGACAGGCGGTAAAATTGACACTTCTAAGAAAATGTTATGGTCAACTCTAAAATGTGCAGACTCACTTTGATATTTTCCTTCACCTTTAGAGCAAGTGATATTAAAACATTTTTGTGGAGAATTCAGGACACAGCAGGATTTGATAATAATAAATTTTTCCCTTGTGTTCATTTAGCATTGCCGTTACTAAAATTTACGTAACACTTTTCTGTCAGTCCGTCGGTGTGCAATCGCGTGTGCGTCGCTGGGTATTCCCAAACCTCAATGCATAGCGCTCTCGTACCACCATATCTCACACTTTTATCTCAAATTAACAGCATTACTTGATGCTTTTGAGTTCATGTAATTATATAATCACGTTTATTTTTATATATAGCGAAAATAGCAGACGAAAACGCAGTAGGCACATGCGGCGGCTGTCTTCATTGACAGGTTTACTCATTCCCTTTTCAAGATTAAATGAAGAAGAAACAGGTTATACAACCTACTAATATACGGGAATTTATTTAAAGTTTTATTTATCTGAATAGTTGATTTCGAATGGATTACCATAAACGAATGTGTAATAAGTAGGTACCATTAATTGATAGTTATTTATATCTACTATAACTATCAAGGAAAAAAGTTTAGCTATAAGCTTATATCTTACTAGGTATTATTTTTTACATGGTTTTTATTTATGATTAGCTGTGTCCGCGGCTACGTTCGCGTAGATATATTGGGTTTTATGTATTTTAATTATTGCGTTGGGAAACCAAAAAAACTTTTTCTACAAAAATAGCCTAGGTTACTCCTTACAATAACAGCTATCGACTGCAGAAAGTTCTGTCGAAATCGGTTTAGCCGTTACATAGACTACTCGAAATAAGTACATAGGCAGACAGAAAGATATACATTTGAAAAATTGCATTTTTGTTATATGTAGGTACTGTACATACGTTCATATGCACTAATTAAAATACTTTAATTGTGGTATTACAAATGGACATTTTAATTTTATTAATAAATATTTTAGGACAACACGCCCATTCCTTGGCTTCATCATCTGCACAAAGAATCTGATAAATTTTCAAAATCGATCATTGTTTATTGACCGATTCGTTAGCCCCTGTAAATGTACAGGTTTAAATTAAGACCACAGATCACATAAGAATCGCTTAAGATCGCTTAATTAGTGCCAGATTATTGAATGGCTCTCGAGTGTTTTTTTTTTCGAAAACATTGGATTTACCAGTAACTATTTGTGCCATGCACCGTACTATGAATCAGTTTACGACTAATCGATAACAAAGAAGACGCAATACATATGTAAAGCGCAGTAGAGAAATCTTTAGCTAACCACAAATATACTTGATGAGTGTACGCTACAGTTAGATACCCGCTGCTCACCTGCGCGCGTTGGGCTTTCCCAAGGCATTTCTGAATTAATACCGAGTACAGTCAGCAACATAATACGATAGGCGCAACCTTTTTAAACCGGTTAAAAGCTAAGCTGAAAAGCAATACTCCTTTTTCTGAGGTCGTGACTAAAATGCACTCATTCAACCTCTTTTAATCTGAATTCATTTGATGTTTACGCACTTTAATGTCCAATTACAAGATCAGTCACATTGCTCAATCAAATTACAATGAAACATCCGTAAAATTAGAATAAAAACCAGTACATAACACAATAATTCATAAAAAAAAAAATTACAGTTATTGTTAAAACATATTCATTATTTTACTACTAGCTTTGCCTGCGACTTCGCGTGGGAGTCAAAATTTTTTCTAAAATTAAATTAGCCTAAGTTACTCCTTATTACATCAGCTATCTGTCAGTGAAAGTGCTGTCAAAACCGGTCCAACCGTTCCAAAGATTAGCCGGAAAAAACAGACAGACAGATAAAAATTGTAAAAAATGTTAATTTAGTATATGTACCGTGTATACATACATATGCATTTGGTAAAAAGCGGTTATTTTAATATTACAAACAGACACTCCAGTTTTATTTATTTGTATAGAAGATAACATATTAAATGTCTTAAATGGAAGGGTCAAACTATATTAGAACTGATACCATAAGACGATTTTGTCATTGCCACAATTTAAAAATGTCAAGTTATCCAACGTCAAATGTTGCCTTTACAATACAATACAAGTGTAAGAAGGGGGCGGGGGTGTAACAGCAGCAACACTAGGATAATCAAACACTTGGATCTCTCAAATAAATAAAATTATGATAATGTAACTTTTTAGACTCAGTGGAAAGTTTTCAGCGTTTACAAGAGATAAACAAATTAATGTCACTGAATCATTTTATCTGATCTATTATGGCCGTAAAATACCGCTTATCCACAATCTAAGCACGTGAGGTCAAATCAATCGGATCATTAAGTCGTTTCTCCTAAGTGTTTATCTAATGTACTGTACGCGCAGAGTACAATAAACCCAGGCAATATAAGAGTGGTATATATGAGGAAAACGAGTCGTTTGTCCGCGTCACAACATGCGTGCACACGTGCTGCTGGTAGGGACGTTATCGCTCCTCGAAGCCTTCCATTGGTCCTGGAGTCACCCACTCCATTATTCTGTAACTGATCATCAAATGGATCTGAACAATATTTCCATTGATAGTGTAATTCCAGACCTGTTATCGACAAGTCGATACAAATCGAATAGAATTCAATCAACGGACATTTTGGGAACATCAAAAGTGAAAAGAAGTCCACAATTAATGACAAGAAAACGTTACCTCAAAAGAGTGGCGGCGTCACCGGACAACACCAATCACACGGTATATTTGAACCAAGAAACAGAATATGAGTTTAACCTGTTTAGAAACGAGGAGTTCGGAACGCAAAGCGTGCCCTAGTTTAGTGAGGAATTGAATTTTAATTGGTGCCCGCGTAATCTGCCTAGTGTTTAGTTAAGCGTAGCTTGTTTGTTTGTGTAATATGTAAGTTATTTACAAAATGTCACCATGTACTGCCGAGTAGAGCTACGGCTCTATCGCGCGATGCTGTCATATTTTCTGCGAAGACCCTACCAGTGACCTGTGTATTATTTATTACATATATGAACATACTATGTTATGCCATGTTCCTATTAGCATTTGTACGTCAGCTAATAAGTATTTTGTGTCTCAAATAAACGGGATGCGCTTGTACAAATAAAACTGCACACAATATCTTACTTGTGGCATCATGTATACGCTTCTATGATTTACTGTGTAGAGTTTTAACACATTTAACCGTATCCCTTTTTTGCCGTACGGTATGAATACGACACTGGAAACTGTATATAAAAACCGTTTCAATAAACTGTAAAAGTGTAAACGCACCCTAAGACAGCATTCGACCAACTGTTGAATAGCAAGTCGTTAGTGGTAGAGTTAGCCTTAAACATGCATGTAAAAATCAATTAACTTTTTAGTATCATATTTCATTAATACTGTCATTGGTTATTAAAATAATTTACTTTTTTAAGGATATTTTTCTTAATTATAATCGCATAGTGAATTGTCGACGTTTATATTAGACTTCTATTCGTATGTTGAAGTATAATGTACTTGTGTGATTATAGCATGATATTCCTTGCTATTGTGTACTATTAGGCCCTCGACTGTGTTCGTGTGATATTCCTGCAAAGCTTGACCCATCAGAATGGAGCGTAGATAATGTTATCGCGACTAAAAATTTGAAAGAAGAACTGATGCTCAGTCCCTAGCTTTATGAATATAAAATGTAACTTGGCATATTATTTATTCAAATCAATACATAAAAATGAAACTTAATTACTGTGCTATTTTTAATTTACATATTTAAGGTTATCTTACTGAATTATGACTATACAACCTTTTTCGAAATTGGAATAAAAAAAAGCTAAAATAAAATTGTTTTATAGAAACCTATCAACACATTTAGAATCGAGCTGAAACAGTATGATAATTTTTTTATACATCATTCAGCAAAAATATTTTATAGTATTTTATTAAAATTAATCACAGCGTACTTTTACATGACTATTTATATTGTGTTGTGTTCATTTTACAACTAAACAACATTTCGCTCAGTTGAAACTAGAATTTCATATCATAAAAACACTATCTTTCAGAAAAGTGTTCAGAAACATCTGATAACACAATTATTCTATGACTGTTTTAATAGTTATAAATCATAGAATACTCTATAAGTCATATAATATTGTAATAGTCATAGAATAATTGTGATTTCAAACGTTCTGTGTTTTCTGAAAGAGAGTGTTTTTAAGATACGCTTATTTCACTCTAGTCCCAAATGAGCTATATAATACGGACGTATATAAGTTTTTATCAAAACAGTTTTGAGTTTTTTTATGACTTAATTGCAATGACTACTTGCGTGCGAAAATAAAGAATGGCAAATAATTCATGTATAGGGAAATCTATATAAAGAGAATGACTAATGAAAGAATGTTAAAACAGATATACAATATGCTTATGAATGCAGGTGTCCTGGGAAATAGAGAGTAACCAACCTATTTGGACCAAATATATAAACATGACAATATAACATATTATACATTATACCTACCTGATTATTTATTACGTTACTTATCGCAGAATAATATAATGGTACCTACAAAAAGTATAACAATATCAATTAAGAATATTTTAATAGGCTTAAATCATGTGAATGATATTGTTTTAAAAATGACTATTTTTTACACATATTTTTTTAATGCACGGGAAAAACTATTCTAAATTCAAAGTTCTAAGAAAATGTTACAAATTATCCTCTAAAAATACGTACATGTAAAATAAAAATCTTGACGCATAGAACAGTTCCCGAGAGTGCGGATCTTCCCCAATACCATCGTTATCAGTATATATTGTATGTAAAGCTGTTGGAACTCTGTCATAATAACTTCGGATGACCTATATTTTCGGAGTATGTATGTCGTTTGCGACCCTGATCACATAAATAATCTAATGCGTCACTGCCCAATTATGAAATTATTGTTTCGTATTGCAATTGACTAGTATTTAATTACGACAGAACATAATATCTATTATATTCCAACAGAATTATTATCTTCGCGGAAAAACACGGAAAAATTATTATTATATATTATTATGTACAATTTACTCGCGTTTTTCTGCGACTATAAATTAAATTTCTACCGCGAAACTTTACCTTGAAACAATTTGAGTTTCAATCAGAAGGGTGTGACAGTCGGTAGCAAGTATTTTCTTGCGTCCCAATTGTCACGAAGGCAGAGTCAAAGCAATGCACCGCAACATATACTTTAATTTTATAGCATATTGAACTCTATTTTCAGTAATTAACGTGAAAATCGTAAAAATTTACGTAAATCTTGTTGGAGATCGATGTGTACATTAGCGCGTCGACTCCTTCCTATATACATATATTACGTTTTCTGTATACGAATTTGCACGGTAATATAACGTTGGACCTTGCAATGGATATAACGCTCAATGTGCTATTTAAGTATAAATGACCCGTCACATCGACTTGCCTGTAGTGGGAATGGAGCCTACGGTGCGTATTTCCATTCATTATTTGTAGTTCCTAGGTAATAATATAAATATGGAACTGACCATAAACTAATTTTTGAACTGAACTACAGTATGGCAGCGTAATGATCGATTTAGAAATCAGTACTTTTTGAAATATAATTAGCAGAATACTAAACAAAGGCAATACTGCATACTTGCGTATTAAGTAAGGCAAAATATTTAAATCGCTTCGTTTTAATACATTCATATAGGCTGAGTAATCTCATATAGAGGCATCCGTGGAAATTCAAATATAGCTATATAATATAATATAATAAATTGAAGTCTAATTTTTGACATAACAGTTTTCTATGAATTAATATTTAGTTAAAAATTACGTACAAATATTACGCGACCACTTATTTTTTCTCTAATTGTCTAATGCTGTTGACCATAATGGCCTCTACAGTGTCACCGAGTTTGGTGGCGGGCCCGAGTGGCTTCGCCTGAATGCGATCACTGAAATAACATTTTAATAAAAACTATCTTGTTTACGGCAATGACACTTTAGTACTTAGATATTAAATTATAATTCAAGTTACCGAAAATAGCAACACTGACAATGAACCGTCACATTCATTCAATTACTTAGATGTCAGGTTAAATGTCACTCATTACGCACAGAGATCGCACGGGTGTTTTGTCGCGAATAAGGAATTGATTTTTTATGTAAAGTTAAGCTATAAAGATGTTAGTATAGTGTATTAGAAGTGCTCTGTGACCATGGGCTACGACATTGGGTGGATCATCCCGCGGTTGCGCAACCCTGGGCGCCTATGGAACTTCACAAGTTCTATCACTGTGGCTGTCGTCGGGTTGTTCAGCAAGATCATCATAGGCAAGTCTTATCTGAAGTCTTCATCATAAAAGCAAATTTTACATGGTGGTTGATGAAAAAGTGCTTGAGCGCAACAGGCACATAAGTTATGTGGAGCACTGAAACTGCTTGTCAGCGAAGGCTGGTGTAACTGCTTATTTTGCATCTCAATTGGCGCGGAATGAATGAAGTCAATGGCCTCTAATATTTCAATATACATTTCTGCATGCTACATGTGCATTCACATTAGGTTCGTAGAAATTAAAGTGCACGAACGTTATTTATTTACTTACGCAAAACGAAACCAGTATTTGTAAATCAGGACTCGACATACACGTCGATATTCCTTTACTTAACCATAGGTTCTGTTGCTAATGTTAATTACTTAGTTATTAAGCATTTACATGATCAAGTTAGCTATGTGTTGTTTCTTTGTTATATTAAACACACATACACAAGGATAACAATGGACTTAAAACATGATAACAAATAATAACTTTTATAATTTTGATTTATAGCAATGACTTGTAAAAAATACTGTATTTTACCTATTTTCATATAAAGGTTTGTCATTGTTTGCCAAACAATGAAGCCATATAAATGTAGAAATAACCTTTTGTCAACAACAAGAACACAATAGTGTGCACAATATCCCTTATACAGACACTTCAGAGTGGTGGGGGAGAGGTACAAGCTATTAAAAAAACAGTTGTTAAGTGAATCATTAATATTTTCTAAACAAGACCTATATGATATTTATCTATAGGCAGTACAATTCATATTTTATCACATTACATGTTTGTTTATGACTACAATATGCCAATACTTTCAAGGTCAATACATATTAAACATCTCTCACTCTCTCTCTATGCTATAGGGACACACCCCTTGCTCTACATTAATCCGATTCTCCCATACCATTTTTCATCATTAGTGATAATATTAAACTGCATTTACATGATAATAACATGCTTTTACTGTTATACTGAGATCTACTTTGATTGGCACTCTATTTTCTTATCTAAATAATAAAGACATTAACGATGGGCCTGTTGTTCTAGTGTTTAGGCAATGTGACTACTCAGTGAGTTATTGTTGTCTTCATTCCTGTCCACACTAAATATTTGTGTTATGACCACAGGTATTTGTTTTGCTGCTTATAAAAAATATAGCTATACATTTATATGTAGTTTACTATCCTATGTGGTTATTATAACACTATTTCTACCAACTTTGAGTGGAACTTGGATTTGAGTGGAACCTGACTGCTGATTGAGAAGTCCAGGATTTGATTCCCAGATTGGGGAATGGGGGATTTGTGGGGTTAATTCTAACTTAGAATTCGTAGTAGATGCTCAAAGTTTGGATTTGTTCCAGGTATATGACAATAGGCTCATCCTCTATTCTCTAATAGAATGTAGAAGATAAGATGTAAATCGTAGGAGTGTATTACCCTCCTCTGCCTACCCTTTCAGGGAATATAACTGTCAAAGTTAAAAAAATTACAACTTGTCTGGTATCTTGAGACAACTCACATACTACCATCTGATCCTAACAACACATCTGACATTGTTTTAACCATGCAGTTGATATATTATAAATATATACATCTATAAAAATGGTCATACCTAGGTGAACTTCGCTATATCAAATGGTGACTAATTGTATTAAAATAAGGAATCATTCCTGATCACTGGCTGTTCTTTATTCAATTTCATTATATAAAATGATAGAGGTCTGCCTTTGTGCAAACATCACACAAAAACTACTGGGTAGATTTCAATTTGGTCTTTTAAGATTTTTTTCTTACAGACTAGGCCATTATTCAAAAAAAATTGTGTGATATCTTCATATAATATAAAATTATTACTGTTTTAAGTTTATATAAAATTAATATAAAATTAGTATAATATACAATTATTACTGTTTTAAGTTTACTGTTTAAGTTTTAAGTGTAACAATGTTACTTACCCAGACAATTTATATACATACTTTAGCTATAACAGTGTAATAATGAATAACATTGTTTACTCAGAATATTTGTGAGCAAAGTATATTTGTGACCTTTTGCGATCTTTCTAATATTTTACAGGTATCTGTAAGGTAGGACAAATTTACAGGTATCTCCTAGTTTTGAATAAAATGGCCTTCTTGCCATATTGAAAAAAAAGGGGCAAATTTATGATAACCAATTGGAACCCAATGTTTGCCATAAATTTATTTCAGAATAATTGACAAGCACATATGACGACTTTAATAATTGTAGAGGAGTTGAAAGATCCTGCCAAAACGGTAGCAAGTGGAAATCCTTAATCTCTGCCTACCCCTGTGGAAAATAGGTGTGACAATATGTTTGTAATAAAGAATAAATTGATAATTTTTCCCACAAATAGATTCACTTCAACACTTAGGGTCACCAGTGAACCAGCCAGCCAATCCAAAGTTCACTTCCAGACTAATTTTAGTAAATTGTCTGATTCTAATATCAATATAACACTACCAATGAAAATACTCAGAATGATTGGAACAATTGAATGGATACTGAAGCATGTTTTGATGTGACAACATATTGTTTTAACATCATGTTGATGTTCTTCATGATGTTTCCCAGAAATTCTATATTCTTAGAGGTAGAGAAAGATATAAAAAGAGCATAATTAAAATTAAATCCAAGACTATTTTGGTTCTCTAAATACTGATTCATAACTGTTTCTCATGGAAAGTGATAATTTGAATTTTGCAAGACACAAATATATTGATTCCTGTTAAGATATCTTGAATAAAGCTAGTAAAATGAAGAATTTCAGTAATGAAGTTGCAGTTCTCTGATGAAGGAATATATTTTGAATTTTTATTAATAGTGAACACTAGAAACGGTGTTAACAGTGCCATGTGGATCGGCGATATGTCCAAGTGCTAAGATATCTCTATGAAGCCGCGTCTATCACCGTCCAAGTACAGAATCGGCAATCTGAACCTGTCCTCCGGCATCGAGGAGAGAGACAAGGCGACATTATTTCCCCTAAATTGTTCATGAATGCCCTAGAGGATATGTTCAAGACGCTATACTGGAAAGGGCTGGGCATAAAAGTTAACGGCGAGTACCTCTCACACTTGAGGTTTG
>DWMG01004477.1:0-10902 GCA_018244855.1 Elbella merops | reverse complement strand
GGGGGGGGGGCTTCAATGAAGGGTTTATAGAGTTCTTTAGGGGTGGCAGTGCGTTGTCAATGCTTCGAGTTTTGCAAATGTCCATAGGCGACAGTGACTATTTATCATTAGAGGACCCATTAGTCTCATTGTTAGCTTGTGCAATAAAAATTTAATGGTCTTCAAAATCTATCTGAAACTAATTTATTTTTAATTAAAACGAACTGAATACGTAGCAATACTTCTTCTGATACGTAAACCGAATCGGCTGAAAGTGATCTGATTATGAGAGTTGGCAAAAATGTTAGCAAACGCTCTGGCGTCGGTGGCGAGGGGTAAATTAATTTTAATCGTTCTATAACGTGCTGTGAACTAACTGTATACCGTGGATCACAGGTAGGGGCCCCTTGAAACAGGTGATAGTGGGATATTCTGTTCATATTTCACTATTTTTAAAGAGCCTGTAATTTCATCCTGTTTCACATTATGGTCATAAAAGTTTAGTACCTACTGTTTTCACAGGTAGCAATGCCTGCTTAATAAGGTGCCTTTATGTCTCTTACTTTTATCATATACGAGTATTTGTGTATGCTAGTCATTAAGTTGAGCTATATTTATACATTTTGATAAATATAATATGTATGTTACATCGGCAAGGTGTGTGGGTAGTTCATATTTTTAAATATAGAACAATTCTAGTCGGCTATTACTCAGTCTATTTCACAAAATGAAAAAAGGATTTTGCAGACCGATTGAGAATTGAAGCTAACATGTGCCTATAAAATATTATCACAATCTAATTATTAGTATGTTTACCTTGTCTGTTATCACGCATAATTTTTTATGATTATCATTATGGTTATTAACATTCAACATTGGCGGTTTTCTCTCAGAACGAGAAGGATTCAAGTCGGAAGTTAAAATTAATAATAGTATACGGCTTTTGACAAACAGTATGCTTGTAGGTGATGAAACTGTACGCAGAAAACACATATGTTTTAACCTGATTTTTTTCATAAATAATCACGAAGTTGCGGATGATATTGATTTGAAGTAGTAAGTATGTATCTATACTAAATAGTATAATTAAAACCAAGGATACTATTCCTAAAATCCTAGAATCAATATCTTTACTTAAAAAATAATAGTGTACGTATTATCCGTAGAATATCATCAGCATGGTCACTAGTTTTCTCTCTAATGAACTATAAGCGGTGGAAAATAAAATGGGTCGCTTCAGAGTTGTTTGCGCGAAGTGTAATGTTATTTTGCAGTTTGAAAACGCAATGCCGTATAACTATTACGTTATTTTTAAACTCATATTCATTTGCTGTAACTAATTGTTCATTATATATGTATGTATATTTGTATAAGAATAATACTCACTTTATTTACTCACTATATTTTAACATAATAAACATCACGTCTATATTTCCTAAAAGCATAGGCAGAGCAGAGACGTACTCCCACTATTCCTTAGTGATGCCTTGCGGTCCACCATGGAATAAGGGCTAAGCCTATTGCCATACACCGGATATGAAACCGCTACAAAAAATTCCATATTCTAAAAATCTCATAATAATTCTTGCATTTTAAATGAAACTTGCATTCCAAACAAGTCTACGAATGAGACATATAATATTATCAGTCGAGAAGGTTGAGTTGAATAATTGAGGCTTAACATCCTTTAGAGGAATAACATTTGTAGGAATAATAGTTAGCTGAACTCAGCCGCAAACATACATAGATGACCGCGTAAAAAATTTGCAGTAAAACTAGGTCAATTTGTTTTATTCGTATTTCAATATTTTTTATATTATTCACATTGCTCTGCGCATAACAATATTCTTAAAATAAGTTTTGTTTATGTATAATGATTTCAGAACGATTGAAGTACAATATAGGTGCAGCTTCATAAAAGAACTAAACGTGGGTTCGGGCGAGTTTATAATACAATAATTCTTAAATCATCATGCTTGATCTCCTATGGTGTACTCACTGGTAAGCGATCTGGTGTGACGATGATTACTACTAAGAATGTTAATAGTTTTGTTTGTTGAATTTTGATGTGCAAATTGCCGAACCGATTTAGTTAAAATTTGGTATTAAAATATCTTGTGATTTTGGAACTGATGTTCGATTGTAAAAATATATTATCAACTACAATAATTACGAGTAGTCACTTTGTTTCATCTCAGATGTTCATCAAATGCAACATATGTAAAAGAGTATGCGTAATGAATGACCTGAATATGTTATCTCGATGTTCCATCATCAATTATGTTCGAATTAAACTTGATGGTAATCAGTTAATGACCAAGTCAAATACAGTTCCAAGAGCGTCTGACTCCGAGATCGCTCGCGGCGATCCGAACCAAACCAGTATAGTATACCTTATCAGTGGTTTCCAAACTTTTGCGTTGATTTAGTATAGAAACATTTTCGTATATACCCTGCCTCACACATGGTAATTGGAGCTTCTAATCTGCTTTGGATTGTTTATTTTGACTGTGAGAGAGCACTTTTTGATTATAGGAGAGGAAAAATATTTTTTATAATAATGTCCCTAGTAGGTATACTCATATAGTTATTTCTGTTAACCGTGTGCTGAGATACCCATAATCTCGAAACGAATGGCCTGATTCACAGTCACCCTACGCATTACGATAATGCATAGTAAAATTAATTTAAGCTTTACTATGGTTCAATTGCTAGAAGTACAACCATTATCTCATCAACATATCTCACCATGTCGATATCGATTATATTTCTCAAATTAATCGATTTAATTAAACATAGCGCGAGGCGCAAATAGTTTGACAATCGCTGAAAGCGCACTCCCGAGCATTAATTCAACTCAGGCTGTTGATAGCAGAAACTTCGGAATGGCCAAGAAGCCAGCGAGGTTATCCAGTTTATATTTTTAAATCGAAACTATTGTTTTATCAGCTGTAAGTTCGCTTTGGCGTTGCTTCAGGAGTCTTCATCCACACAAAGTTTCTTTTTCATTACAACGAGTGCCGCCCGCGTTGTTAATTATTCTATCCTCTTCGAGATGAATTCTTGAATCGTGCTGAAATTATTTCAAAGCTCGTCGGGAAAAATTAATGAAGCGTTAGTGGAGGGGGTGATGGGGTAATTAGGAGCGTAATACTAAACTCTTAACGTTGGTACGAGCTAAGTGCAGGGTAATGTTCGCGGCTAACTAGGTCCGCCATTTATTTTTTATTTGTTATATTAATTTGTTGTATTCGCGGCCAGATGGCGCCGCTAATGGAAGTTCTTATCAATATATCTTAGCGTTATTGTTCGACAGTTCACTAAATATATTGATAAAATAGATTTGATTAAATTATTAATAATTACCATACGTTATGGACATGCATACATATGTATGTATTTTAGATAAGAATATTCAGAAATACGTTGCCAGATCGCTTAAAGGAGAGCTTTTCTGTTAATTTTTTAAACATGTCTTTTTATAGGAATAAAAATATATTTCTTTCAATTTAGGTCATTAATATTTTAAATTTGAAAAAGAATAATTGTTCGGTATCTAGAATTAACGGGAAACGAAACGACGGCAAGGGGAAATGAAGTAATGAAGAACAATTAACAATGATTTCTTGGATAAGTAGGCGTTTCCGATATGAAAACTTTAAATATCCTCGGCATAAAAATATCTTCCCCTGTTAAGTCGTAATTACTTTTATAAGGATATTTTTAAGTTACGGAACATTAAGCGGTAAAAATGGAACGATAATTTATATACAAAATATGATGAATGAAAAATAATAAAAATTACAATATCACTTATACTTATGGCTGAACACAAGAATCTGTGCCAGAATTGGGCAAGGCGTTTGAGTTGAATGGAGTAACCTAGCAGATAAATGCTTAGATATGTCTTAAATTCAGAACATTGTTATATCAATCATACGAGCATCGGCACTCAAAGAATAACTTCTTTGAGTGTCGATGAAGAAGCTATTCTTTGAGCGCCGATTCTCTTCATAGGGTTCGATGTACGTAAGTATATCAAAACACATGGATTAGCTTCGTGTAACATGTACTTAAACGTTTAGACTTGTGTTTTCCAGAATTATGTACCTACTTACGGTGAAATATCGGTGAATGATAATATAAGAAAAGTGTTTCAAAGCAAATGAGAAATCCGGACTTAGTAAACGGTATTTAAATTCAGTTTTCAAATACGGCAAGGAATATAGTGTTATAATATAACACTGTCTCTTCGTACGAGAATAACTTACGTATCATAAGCTTGTTTAATGCCTACACATCGGTTCTAGTATATCGCAGAGTAAACGGAGCTAGAGGTTTTTAGGATCAGATGCGAAAATATCAAGGAATCGAGGTTGATTGGGAAAAGGATGTGCCCTTTGAAAACAATTCGTTTTGCTTTGACATGAGAATAGTTTTAATTTCGTAATGAGACAACTATTTTATAACTTATAGTAGATAATGGACATTGGATCGTAAAGCAAATCTCTAAAAATAAACTATGAATGAATGAATGCAATATCTAAAAATGAACTAAGCTTGATAAATTTGCAATAAAGTTCCACGTAGGTGAATTTTTTTCCTCTAGCAGACAGTTAGTCTGTGTGCAGCAGACAACACAGTATTAACCCAGAATCCCTCTATCGCAGTGGACAGTGCAGTCCGCGCGTCGCCCTCCCTTAAACACAGTAGCTCAGCTGACACCCATCCCGAATTCGCTTTTATTAACTGAAAGGCAATTTTTGTCCCCATCACGGCCTACTCGTCCGAAAAATACAACCTTTGTACCAAGTTTTGTATCGAAACTTGTAAATAATATCGCCATTACCACGCTCGGTTTGGCTGATCGGTATTTCTTATCGTCTTTTATAATGTGACCAAGTTTGAAGTCGAAAGGAGAAGTTTTGAAATCGCTCATTAACAAAAGGTTCCTTGTAACCTCGTTGAAGCGGATCAATTGGTATAAAAAATTTTGGATGATCAATATGGGAGAAGGGAAAAAACCGTTCAAGCTTATGAGTATCGTGAAGATGTAGACTCAGTTTTACATTTGTTACAAAAGCTTATTATTTTTTAATTTAATATTTATATATTAATTCGTGTTATATTTATCCTTATTCCATTCTTCCTTCCCTGACTTCCATTTTTTACAGATACTTCTATTAAAACCTTCGGTTTGTTTTATTCCATTACTATCATCATTCATCCCTTTATGGTCTCATTGTTCAAGTATTGCTTTCATACACTTCGCATTTTGTCTCTAAATACTATAAGTTGTACGCAATTTCCCTCACGGGTTCAGACTGGTTTGTAGGATTTAAAACCTGAACTAAAGCTGATTTTGAAATCTGGACCAATGAGTTTCGTATATCTGAATTCGAAAACACTGGACTATCTCTTACGATATTATTTATACTGTGTATAAAGTCATTCCTTAGCGGTTTCGTACAAGCAAAAGTCAAAATCTTTAAATATTTAATCATTCGATCCTTTTGAACATTGTAAGCAAAAACTCTATGATTGCTACTAACACCTCGTCTAATAACACGTTTGGTACCGTTAAAACAATTTTGACCGAACAACGAAACGCCATTAACAGTGTTGGCTTGGACAGTGGAGTCTGTGGACTTAGGAGCCGCGGGTTGAATTAAAAGTAAGCGTCATTGTTTTATGTTTGATGCTTTTTACGTATTTCGCTTTATTTGACATAACATGTAAATTATTAAATTTATTTTTTGTTTTCTTTTATTAATGAATTCTATTCGATTTGAGCATATTTTTTAATTAAAGACATATGGATTAATTGTAATTTATATAAGTGAATATTTACAAGAATATGTTTAATCGTTTAATTTATGATAAATTGCTTGTTTTATTTTGATACGCTCACAGTAATGTATATGACCACACATCACTCTGAGACCAACTCTTCATTTTACAGAAAATCAGGTAGTATTTAGGTTTTAATTGATATTCGATACTATAGTGTAACGCTGACTAATTGGGTTTGGTTTGCGTTTCATTTTACTATTAACTCAATTTTACTATTCATTATTGAATCGTTAAAGAGAAAATATGGTCAACGTTGGAATCTTCATAGATAGTACGTAACATCACACCTGTATTTCCATAATCGGGTAGGCAGACGAATTTAGTACACTTTCAGGTTTCCCTAGTTACGTACCACAGAATAGCGCATAGGCCTATTGCCACTGATCGGATAAAAATCCAGACGCCGTGGAATGTCAACTGTGATACACCCAATAACATTTCACTCAACCCGGGGATCGAATCCAAGACCTCTAGATTAGCAGTCGCGCTTACTAGTAGACCTACGGGGTAGTTCATAGAACAGTATTTAAGATAAGCATATGTT
Organism: Elbella merops; assembly: GCA_018244855.1. Taxonomy (NCBI): domain Eukaryota; kingdom Metazoa; phylum Arthropoda; class Insecta; order Lepidoptera; family Hesperiidae; genus Elbella; species Elbella merops. Next base: position 4,526 of record DWMG01004477.1, on the reverse strand, counting down.
AAAAAATACCGTTCCATTTATTCGCCTTTTAACTTTCACTGAAGTTCCTTATTTCACGAAATTTAATCTTTTCTGGAGAGTCTCCAATTCCTTGCACCTTCTTTTTTGTGTTCTACGAGTACGTTAGTTATTGTGCTATTTTTTCATCCCCTTTGTGTTTTCACATATTTTGAATGCTTTAGCCAAAGGAAACTTTAGCCAAAAGAACTTCGCTTAAATAAAGCGTTGTTTGAAGCTTGTATCTAACTTCTTGTTGTTATCCAAAATCAAGTTTAGTTTGAGGTATAAAATATATGATATACTTTTCGTAAGCTGGTGCTAAAATTGAAACATAATATTTATAATACGTGCCTTATTTGTTCATTATTAAGAAATTATAATATGTTTGGACTGATTGGATTGAATAAAAAATTATGATTATGTATTTCAAAGATTTGCCTGTCAAAATACATGGCATTACTCGTATATCAACTGGGTTAGGTATTGCCTGATTGGGGTAGTTCGACATTTCCGAAATCGCCGGCCGTATTCAAATACTCTTTGAAAATTTATACACTCTCTCTGTGAAAAGAGCGATGATGAAAACATAAAATATTTATTTCCTTTTATTTCACTACGATAAAAAAGGTAAATTTAAATATTAATTTACCCAAGAAAAGCTCTTGTGTTTCCGTCCACAGTACGACAAGTGAAGCAGAAAGTAATCGACAGTCATAAGCAGTACTACTTGTGAATGTACTACATTCAATTAATTCAAGTACTCTATGACAAATAGCTCAATAAATCTAATACTAAGTAGTAATAGATTCAAAGAAATCCGCGCACGTATGTTCGCATATGAGTCGCTACGAGAGTTGAAAAACATGGGGCTAAAAAATTCTCTAAGACTCTCCGAAAATGTGCCATAAAGTAGTAATATGTTGGAAAAATTCAAACAGAGCCATCTAATCTCTAATTAGGTGGATCTCATGCTACAAAGCCCGTTCAGCCAATTATTTCACTATACAAACATGTTAAATGAACATTTCTCCTGGAAATGAACCCTGAATCTCTCAGCTCAATATTTTAGGTTACCGATCACTAGACTAAGAGGTTAGTTCAATATCTTTCTTAAGTATATCAAGAACCCATTTATTGATATTACATAGTTGAGTAACTTACATATCGTATTACGAATTGAAAATAGATGAATATTCATAGTTTGGAAATTTAATGCAGACCTTTAGAGACAGGCACACTCGACACTAACCACTTAGTGGTATGTTTAGATATTATTCTTGATAATTCTAAGCCTATTATTGTTATTATTCCTCGTTTAACTTTTGTGATCCATTGTAGTTTAAAAATCGTTACATCGTAAACACTAAAATACCGCCGCACTGTTTATCTTACCACAATTAATGGTCTCTATAAATTTCATAAATTGATAATAATTTGACTGAATTTACAAAACCGTAATTATGTACGAAGAATGAATGACATAAGAAACTTGTTCTTTATGTATTTTCATTCCTTCTACATTTCTGATTTGCTTACCCGCTATCGTACTGTCTGTTATATAAATGTATAGAGCCTTTGATCGCTTTGTTATCGATAGGTCTCCCCAGAGTCTTTAACAACAAAATATTATGACTTAATGGTGTAGATGATATCTGAGATGGATATTTTGTTTTGTTTTCAATTCTATCGCCTTCATTTTGAGAATTGGGCCTAGGGATTGCTTGGAAAGGGAATTATTAGTATCGATATTCTTTACTGCCTCGTTGAGTGAAGTCGAGTGGTTGCATCCGCGACTGGCAATCGGACGGTCCTGGGTTCAAATTCCGGGTCGGGTACTATTAGATTTTTCCAATTTAGATCTTCTAGTAGTGACTCGGAGTCTAGATTTGTGCCCGGAATGTGGCAATAGACTCACCACCTATTCCATGGGACTTAAACGTAACTGTGACTTAAACGTACTACACTCCTCTGCCTACCCCTTCGAGGATTACAGGCGTGATGTTACAATATTTTCGAATATTATTAAGTTTATCGCCGTATTTGACTATTTACATTGGTCATATTTATTATAAGGTACAGAGTATATTTTGTTCTCTGTACCTTACTGTTTACTGTTTACTGTACCTATTTTGTTCAATACATCATTATGATTATCACCCTTTTATCTACCCACTTTTCGGCGCGGATCTTCTTTCAGAATGTAAAGAGTACTATGCCCATGTTGGCAATTAGGCCATAATCTGCCACGCTGACCAAGTGTAAAGAGTATTATGCCCATGTTGGTAATTAGGCCACAATCTGCCACGCTGACCAAGTACGCCCACGTGCTATTGACAGTCTTCACGAACCTTAGAGATCATTATGGACTATTTATCTTAATTTTTTTGGAAGGACCCCAGATCGAGAAGCCGTATTCTACACTACTAAGGTATCACTGCTGACACTTGAATTCAATTGTTTTGCCAATAAATCATGAAAACGAAATTCGTAAAATACTGTATTAATTTGGTCATATTGAAATAATATATTGTAATGGACACGTATAAAAGAGTTATGAAGCAAGTGTAAATGGTACAGTCTCAAGGAATATATCTAGACAAATGTAAATCGTACGTATATTTCTGTTTCTTCTCACTATACTTGTAAGTCGACTTACGTTGCAAGCGCGACTGCTGATCAAGAAATCTTGATCGATGATTTACCGGTCTCTGGATCAGTAATAACAGGTTTTTCTAACTTAGAATTCCATTCCTCTGTCCACCTCTTCGGGGATTACAGTTTTGAGATTACGTGCTTTTGATGGTACGTTAAAGTTACCTATATACATTGATCTTTATGAGAATCCTGGCAATACCTAGTAGCAGGACAAGTTCAGGAATATTCCTGTTTATCGTTACTGAACTTTGTTACTGTTATCATTTGATTGACCGCACGGTTGAAATCCAATAGCCACTGGGATTTTAATTGATCTAGGCATTACAGACAGGTCTATACCTAATTCTTTATTTATGTGTAAATTATGTCTTGAAATATCGTTTTACAGTATTCCAATCTTATATACGAGTAAGTGTAAGCGATGAATTTAATAGCTTCAGATAGGTACTTGGTATTTTTGGTCATTACTGTTACAGTATAAGAGATTAAACATTTTAACATTAAGACTATGTTCACATTGGCATAATAATCCATTTGATTGCATTTACTATTTAATTAAATTCATATGCGGTAATGTTGCATGTTTAAATGAATTTGAAGCTTAAACGATTTGATCCTTAAGTTAAGTTCACATTCGTAAAGTATTTGGAACCAGTCAAATGGACTACATTGTTACCGCTGCTCCTGTCTGTTGTACTTAAATTATGATTTGATGACCGTCACAAAATCATATGCATCTGAGTAAGTAGCGTCCAGGAAATGTGTAATAGGATAGAAAAATCCAGCGAACGAGGATCTTACGCTGAACTGAACTATCAATGGTGTATATTTATATAACAATTTTTCAGCGCCAGTTTCCACTGAAACTGTATACAGTAAGTGTTTCAATATAAATTGGTGAGTGTTTTTATGTGTGGGCGTAGTCGGAGCTTATGTCGAAAGCAACAAAAAGCTCAGTATGAATAGAGCGCGCAGGGTTGCGAAGCCCACTTTCAACTTTAGTATTACGTTTTACATTTATATTCAATTGGACTTTGTGTTTCAATATTGAGGTAAGGTACTCGTACATGTAATTTATTCCGATTTATCTCTTATACACGATCATTCATTATACACGATCTACCTCTTATATTCCCTGTCCCACAATAGCGACTGAGCTTACTGGTATTTATCGGACACTTTATACTCTGAGCTAATATTAGAAATACTAAGTTTGAAAAATCCGTCAGTACCCGATCCAGAAATAAAAGTCAGAATCTCTAAACAAACCCTCGCGATTGCGAATACTCGACCAACAAAGCAGTCAACCAGTCCAGACTGTTGTCGATAATATTTATTTATAAACCAAAAAAAGAAAATTTACACATACGAATACGGGTCTCTGGGCGAGTCACGTAATAAATGCGTATATCGAAAATGAGCTGTAAAAAATTCACGAGGAAACATTACGAATCTCTCAAAGCATTTCGTTAACATCGCAATGCTTTACGAACAAATAATGAAACGAAACCTGTCAACGTTTTTCGTGATATCGATAATGTTTTGTTTGTTCTCATTTTCCTTTCATACTCAAACATTAAATATAATGATGTTGTTTGTCGTGTCACTCGTCATAGTTATACGCTTCGTCTAACCTATATTAATGTAAATAACTGGCAACTATGGCTTAATGGGAATCAGATTCTGTGTTGTAGTAAATCTGTATATTTACCTAGCTTTTATAGCTTGGTCGTTAGTATATTGGTAAATGTATTTACCTAGTTTGGGGGGTTATGCCCGTAATCTCCACGCCGAGGCATGCGGATTGGAGATCGCAGGGCACGGCTTTTCGCACCGCCGACGCTGCTGCCCGTCGGCGGCCAGGGCATTTA
>DWMG01004476.1:0-10905 GCA_018244855.1 Elbella merops | reverse complement strand
GAGAAGTGATCGTACCCGCTCGGTGCGAGGGTCGGGTTTCGTTTGTGATGAGCGGTCAAAAGACATGGTCAGGAGGCGGTCGTGCTTATTGTTGTTGAATTTCAATTTCGTCCGTATTTCATTGAGCATAGGGATCAAGATGCCGTGGTGCGAGCCGAGGGTAATAGTTTGAGCCTCGACTACGGCCTGTTTACTGTAAAGGGCACGTCTTGCACTACTTGCGGCCTGCAAATCGTGCTGCAATATTGGGAGACTAGCTTGATTTTGTTTCAAAAAAATCTCGCCTCAGCCGTTCAAATGGTATTTATTTATCTGATATACGATTAACACGAAAACTGTCAAATCGATTGTATGTATACTAAAGGAAAAAATATAAAAACCAATACTTAATATATTTATTTGTCTCGTTATATTTATGTAGTAATTGGTCGCAACACGCGTTATCAATAATACATACTAGTCATTGTGGATACACAATAAAGAAGTTCACTGCCTCAGTGAGGAGTTTTGTTATAATATACGATATTGGAGTGGACTTTTAGATTATGACAGATAAAAAATACACATTTATGTGAGGGTAAAAAACATGCTTGTAAATGTCTTTTTTTAACCATTAGTTTTCTATTTCTGGTGCAGGCACCCCCAAGCGACACGTTAGCTGTTCCGTCGCGTGTAATTTTACAAGGCCTAATGTTTTCTCGGTAGGTACTGTAAATGTTACGTATGTAAAGATAACTTTTCTCACGAGTAGCTCTTGGGGGCGTGTCGTCCACCGCGAAAATATGCGACCATTCATTAACTCCTCACCGTGAAACAATCGAGAAAGGAAGTAGATCTTCGTACACATGACAGTTGGCCCGCTGCGATTCGTTCTTGCGACCGTTCAGTCGCCACCGGGTGTATGTTTAGTTATTAATTCATATTATATATACCATTGAAATGAAATGATAGATTGCGCTGCAATGGGATACACAGGTACTAATTGAGCTTCAGAGACCATAGCCAGGAGCTGGCGGCTTTCCACTATTTACTGCGACGTTCTGTAACACAGTTTATAATTTTAACATACATATATTCTACAATGTGGATCTAGGTACACTAGGGCGGCGCAAAAGTCGGAAACTCCCAGAGTGCTGCATCTTAGCGCTTTGCAGGAAAAGGGTGAAATGTGGTCGGCAACTTGTGAGGTTTACTCCTCTACTGCCGCCCGTCTGCTTTTTATCACTTCGTTATAAATGTCTGTGAATTTAAGACAATTACTTCTTGCATTTTTATTGTTTTGACACAATTGTTTCCAGAACTTACGGAGTATACTTATTTCGAAGGATTATATGTTTAAAAGATTAATGTTAAATTTTATTTATATAGTTATATTCGTCCAATTATATGAGCGGAAGGTTGTCTCATCTCCAATATTTTCATACACAAATAATATTCTAGGCAAAAGGGGATCCAAGAGTTGTGGTGACACTACCTCACGATTGTTAATTTTAACTTAGTAATTATTTTTGCTACGTGACATACAAGTTTGGTTATGTTTCTCGGATTCGTCTCTGTTAGGTTTTGTGGAAGGGGAATTACCATTTTACAGCATCATGGAACGCGACCAAGCTGCACGGCGACAAGACGCCGAAATCAACATGATTTTATGTTGAACGCAATGTTGTACTCTTAACGTAACGTAAGGTCATTTCAGTTGGCGATACGAATAGCCCAAAATGGTTGATTCTGTTAGCGATTGAAGACGATTTTTTCTTAATTCATTGATAACAATAAGTTAACGATAACTATATTATGACCTTTTCTACTTAAAAACGACTTGATTTATAAAATTTACAAATTTTAATATACGTTGATAAATAATTATACATTTCCATGTTATTTCCTTAAGAGTTTTAACTTTGTGTTAGTATTTTTTAATATTTACAGGGGTGGGTATACGCAAACTTCTTATGACTTGATTATTTAAATTATATATGTTATACAAATTTAACGTAGGTAGGCAACTTAAAATTTATAGACTTACTCCCAAAATAATTTTGGTTGCCAACCCGGAAAAAAATTGAATCTGTGTATCCCAGTGTTGCTAGCTGTTGTTTTACTCACCGTTATCTAATAATAGTTATGTTGTATATAATGAATATTATTTTGTATAAAAATATTCCATAGTACGTCTATTTTAGTGTGTTAGGATTGATATTAGTTATTGCAGGCGATTGACTCTTAATGAATAATTAATTGTAATGTACAAATTTTAGTTAAACACTTTCAATCGTTTGGTATTAAAAGTTTATTCTGATAAAAGTTATATTTGCTAGCATGTTGTAGCCTTCTTCTGGTGAAGGGTTATTGTAAAATTATTATTATTGCTAAACGTATAATTTTCGTTAGCGTTATAATGTTAATAGTTCCCCGTGTAAATAACTAGTGCTGTATATCGGAATGTGGAATGATGTCATGCCGGTAAATCGCAGTAATTGTAATACTTAATATGTTGAAGTGCGCTTTGTTCTAACCGAATATGTTATTCGAGCGTCTAACCTTGTTGTTACCAATATTGTTATTCCGAATAATTATACAAAAGCATAATATGTAATCTTGACGTACCATTGTACGTAAATGTGGCCGCATGACACCTGTCACGTGTGACAGGTGACGTTTTAATGTACCAACATGTACCGAAACCACCGTTACTTTCAAAAATTATATTCTGATTTAATTGTTAACATTTTCTCGCTATTTATATAGGATTAAGCCCCATTTTCGTGTATCATACATTGTATGTTTTCTACATGTAGCCGTTAATATTTAAAGGATATAGAAATTAATGTAATCTTGCCGTGCTTCCCATTTACCTGTCATTCGCTGCTCTTTTCCAATTAAAAAAAAATTGGAGTTAGAGTGAGACGCATATACTAACCGAAGCCCCGTTAGTTGATGATATTGTTATGTAGATCGTTGTACATAGAAGCGTCTGTTCGAGTCTCCCAAGAGCGTAGTGTGATTACCCTATTTGCATGTCGCGTGTAATATGTATCCGAGTTGTATGAGCTGTTGATATCTATAGTCCTTTAAAAATAATATTAAAAAAATTAAATGTGTACGAAACAAAATATCGTTTCTTACCGAAATTTTAGGTTTAGCTTTATATTGAATTAGCTACGTAGAATAGCAACACCGCTTGCGTGAGGAAGCGCAACCCTGGTACAATAACTATTTTAGTACGCACGCTTGCCGAGACATTTTCTACCATGGGCCGCGATGGCATCACTGAGAACGCCCGCGCGGTGTCTCTGCAAGCCTGAAGTCGTCTAGATAAGTGATTATATATGTAATTGTAAACTATAACTATAACTACTTAATACCAGCGTGTTTATGGGTATTATCCTAAAGTTGTTATCTCTTTCTTAGGCGCTGTTGTTTGAGGCTCGTCGGAATTTATGGACGCAGTTTATTTTTCTATATTTATACATTCTTAGAGTTGCTAGATGGTAATTGTAAATGTTACCATTTTATTCCATATCACTTTGAACGCTAATTATGTCCCGATTGTGAATTTCATTATGAACTATTTCATTATACATAATAATAATATAAATAATTTATATTTATTAGTGTTACGTTCGTCCGTAGGTCCCGATGGAACCGTGTCTGTTATCAAGTATATAACGTAATGTACCACTTCAGTGATAGCGAACTAATAAATATATACTTTATTTCTCGAAGTTGATGTGTATATGTGTATTTAAAGCTATGATAAATAAAATAACATTTGATAAATTATCGTTAAGTGAGCCGTGGGTGCCGGGGTCACACTGTGTCAGGTACCGCTCTCACTAGTGACAGTGTTTCTGAGGCCTTGCGGCTGTGCTGCGTGCTGTCGCTTGTTAGTACCCCCTTATGCCTCTCAAGTTTTAAATTTAAAATGAATATCTGCACAATCACACAATTTTGTAAATTATGCGATTGTGCAAATATTCATTTTTAAAGTAAACAATATAATGATGGAGTTCGCTTCAGAATGGTGAAATTATAGTAAATTTCCAAATAAAAAGTCCTTATTCAGCACGGCCGCCATATCACCCTCATTTAAACTCTTGCACAATGCGGATTGCGATCAGGCTTTAATGTGGTATTTGTTACATTGTGACACTCGGGACTTAGAAGCAGGTAGTGACGGTGCGCGGGCCTCGTGTCTTTGACCACTGCATTCATACCTTCATTTTATGCGACACAGTAAATATTAATTATATTGAGAGCTTACACTGTTAAACACAATTATTACCACACCTTACTAAAAGGTGATTACTAACTACTTAATTGTAATTGATAGTTACCTATACAGTTGAGCGATGATGTTACAATTGGCCAAGCCAAATCTGGAATTAGTCATTTAGAATTGTCAAAATAGAAAATTCGTGACTGTGGTAACCCTATAAAAAGTAAAATAAAAGAAAAATTATAAATCAGTATGAACTTTTAAAAATACATAAGTGTATTCAAAAAAGGTTTCCAATTACTAATTCTAGATTTCTCTTCTTTAGTGTGAGATTCGTGAAGAAAGTAATTTCGGTTGCCTGAGCTCTCCCATTTTCAAGTTTGATTATGATTGTTTCTGGTGAACAGTGAGGTGTTACTGCGACCGTCAGTATTATTCGGGACCGCGCGCCCTAGGTGTAGGATAGACGAATTATATATGTATATTATGAGTATGGCTTCGGAAGGCCGGTTCTATCGGCGAGGTATGGGTAAGTGTCGATATCTGATGCGTCGAGTTTAAATTTATATACACGTGTTGAAACTTTGGGCTCGTGTTAAAGACGCGCTTGTGCTCTGAAATATAGAAAAATATTTTACAGCTTGTTCAAGAAATTTCTAATGTGTTGTATCATGGTATTTTTTAAAAATACTCTTTTGCTATATAAGTATCAAGAAGTAACCGAGACTTGCTACTACGATTTAACGGTAATGGAGAATTTAAAAGTTTAGTTTGCATTTTGCAAAAATATGTAGGCAACGACGAGGTTAAAGTCAATTATTTAAAAAAGCATGTAATTTGTATTGTAGTTAGTTCAATAGCTCGCATATACATAATATATTATGGTTTGATGCTTACAAACAAAATTGAATGATATGGTTCCAATCAGAATCTGTTCATTTTTCTCGTTGCATTGTTGCCGATTTCTATACACGCTGTATGACTGCATTATTAATGCTGTGCTAAAAATGATATGGTGATCGATTTTGTCGAATTATAGAATAGAGAGCAAAATTGTCAGTCGCGATGTAGCTAGTCTGATATCACAATCGTACATTATTTATATATCATAATAGAGCGATATTATTGGTTCCCATCGTTGTTGTTAAAAGTAAATTTATTGTAGGCGTAATACGTTTATTGTTGTTTACCTACTTTGCATAGTCTATGTTGATCTGTCTATTGGTCTATCCTTACAATTCGAGGCTTTTTATATATGCAACGAAATATGTAAGTGTCAGGCGAAACTGTGGGGCACGTCCCAAATTATATTTACTAATCGCTGGGCTAAAATATTAAATATACACCGAAGCCAATCATATAGTCTTACGCTACGGTTGGGTTTTATAAGTCATATCCCTAGAACAAAATGTGTAATTGATGCTTACTAATGATTTTACCAATCACTAATAAATATCAATTACAATTTGCATGACTATAATTATTCTTTACACATGGTTTGTGAACGGATAGCAAATAATATTTACATGTAGCTAGTTGATGTGTAGTACGTTTTATATTTAGGGAGATTGTTGTTTTGGACTGCAACCGCCAGTTTCGCTAACCATTCTGTTTCTATGTAACCATATGTACACGCTCACAGACCAATTTTATGTTTAATTGTAATTAGGTTTAAATGGCGTTTCCAATTATCGTCGTAAGTGGTTGCAATTTATATAGTAATATGTATGTAATGTACAATAATGTTCATATCACGTGCACGTCCTGCGGGGGGCAGCAGCACCTTGAGTGTAGACGTTTGTAGAGTGCTGCGTACTCGCATACGGTGCAGTAGATTTTTCGATACACGTTTTGAAATCAACGTACACTATCTAGCGAATGAAATTTTGTACCGGTGTATTTAATAATTGTTACTAAAATACCTATGTGTTCGGAAAACGAAAGTGAAATGAGCGTGTATCTGTTTACTTATTAATATGTTTATACCCCGATTAAACTAACTATATTGCCAGGTTTTGAATTTTTTTATATCTGATGTGTCACATTTATGAATGTCATTTTTGTCGACTTTAGTAAGATTTCTTCAGAGTTATACATTCGTAATGCTATTATTTTCCTTTTTTGCTATGATAGAATCATTTAACGAATGAAGATTTGCATTTGATTTTCAACTGCATTAACTGTATGTATGACACTTAGGACGAAATGAAAGTTTTGAAATTTAAGTTAATGTAGTGATTAATGTACCTATACTGTTTCTATTCTGTTATTCGTGTTGAACGAAACGCTAATTGATATATTGTAAAGCATGCGTCGCAATTCATTTGGATGTTTTTTTCCGAAATGTGCACTTTAATAAAAAATTGTAACCGTGTTATCAGTGTTACATTTTTATATAACAGCTGTTTTGTATCTTGTATAAAGATATGTATTCCTTCATTGGCGTCAGACAGAACGTTTTGGTCTTCTGGGTTATCGGGAGTGCAACGGCCACAGGGGAATCTGTCACATGAGACCACAGCAGTGGTTATTAACCAGTTAAACTAAGTCGCAGACTCATTGGTGAGCATTGTCCACATTGCCCAGTAGGCTACGTCTTCTTGGTATCCTGATGGACATTCAATCTATCCTCACGCCCCCTGCTGACCGGCACTAATTTATTATCGAAGCTTTTACATATTGTTTTTAACGTTAACGCTGCACTAAACTATAGGTTAATGCAAATTAGGCAAAATCTATGATGAAATTTTACTATAAAGTAAAAATGTTTATATTGTAAACACGTTACGTCTGTTTGTATTGTATAACTAGTACGTAGCGGCAAAACCATCATGCTATCTGTCAAATCGATTTCATAAAACAAATAAATAGAGTAAGCGTGGAAAGAGCCGCTTTTCACACATCCTTGCGAGGGTGGAACTGTTTACAAGGGTACTGCTTTTTGATTGTGACAGATAGCGTGACCGCGTGGCCGTTGTAAGACCAAATATTTGCTCGTTGGGTGTCGTTACTTCGATGCTGTTTAGGGTAGAGTGTAGGTACACCAGTAACGGCCGATATAAAAATGTATCGGGTATTTAAGTACACTTTTGTTGCGGCATTTAATTTGTTGATCTATAAATGTTAGATGTTGCCTGGCGCTCCTGCCACGCCGAGTGCTTTTCAACTATAAATGACAAAATACAATAATTTAACCGCTTATGCATTTGTAAATTTAAACTTGGAATTGGAAGTTCGTTTGAGTCACATTCGAAATTTGAATGCACAAAGCGTCTTGAGGATGTCGATGTATTGTAGCTAAAGTGTTATGGTTGGAAAGACTTGTGTGTAAAAATGTATGTTGTTTGTGATGGTCGGGTACCAGCGTTCGGGCATGCGTCATTACCCGCTGAAATATATCCATTGTAATGAAACTATGATATTATATTATTATGAAAATAATTCCTGAGATAATAAAACAAACAGAATACTGTACAAGTTTGTGTTTTATTTACGTCTCGATTTATTTAAAAGGTTGTATTGTTAGAAAAGTTGTATTGTTCAGTCAGAACTCGGCTTACCAAGCTCGAAGACCTCACTGCGAGATATTTTTTTTAACTATAAACGGTAGTGAGTGAAGTTTTTTTTATTTGGATTAGAAATATGTTGCGGGCAACCACCTGTTGAGGCCACTGTTGTACAATGAGACAATATTCTTTATTGTGCACGTAATGTTGCTTACATTTAGATTACATAATATATAACATAAAACGTTCAACAGTGAATAAATCGCTGTTTTTGGTTTAACTAATATTTTTCAATGGTAACTTCTTATATAGACGAGTTTTACAGTTATCAACGACTGTTGATAAATAGTACCTACTCTTGCTTATCTCGCTCTAATCATGTGCGCAGCCTGCGGAGGATTTTGAATTTCGATTGATTTATTTTATATGAACTGAATGAATACGCGCCATTATATTTATATTGCCGCGTTGGTCTAGTGGTTGCAAGCGAGACTGTGCACTGTAACTCAAGTACGACGACGGCTAGAGTTCCACGTGTTCAGTGGCTTCTAATGTCAGTTCGATCAAACGTCAACTGTTTTGTGAGTTTTGTCAGATTTTGTAGTTATAAATTCGTTAATTATTAGACTCCGACGTAATAAATAAAGCAGCGCTGTGATGCGAAGTGGAGCACTAGTGTTATCTATTTTGAGGTTGACTGTGTGTTTGTGTCTTGTGGGAGGATAAGTCGAAGTGCGCTATTTTATTTGAGAAGACTTTCTAGGTTAGCTAAGTAACACAATCAGTATTGTGCTTAGTAAATTAACGTAACTTAGCTTTTGTAAAATAGCTTTGATGCACTGCATCCAACTCCATTGCTGATATTTATTCAATCGTATTATATTGCATCGTAGATAACATCGTACCAACCATTAATAGTCACGTACGAGGATTTTCCGTTGTCACAATTAGGTGTTTATTTATTATCAGTTTTAGTATTATATTTATATGTAGATAACTATTGTGGGGATAGAGATATTTATCACTAAATTGTTTCTGCCTATGCTGAAAGGACCGCGGTGGGAGGATATAAGTATAACTATGTGTAAGTATAAAAAACTACATACCTACATATATGTTCGGAATATCAATATCAAATAATTGAACGAAGTTCCTTATCGCGCGTTGCGAAAGGGGGCTGGACGGAAAAAATTAAGACCAAAAGTTGTAACGACACTTTTTGCTAGTTGTAAGCCGTGCGGCGTGCGCGTGTTTCTCTGTCTATCTCTCTCTCTCTCTCTCTCTCATAGAAAGCAAGCCAGTTATTTTCGTCTTTCTATTTCGCACAGTGAACAGTGTAGTGTCGCGACGATTGTTTTTGTTGAGTGTATACAAGTTTTTTGTACATAATAAATAATATATGCGGTCATATATGTCTCACCAAATAACAAATTAATAGATATTCAGGAGTTCATTCTTTTTTTTAATAAAAATAAAAAAAACAATGTTTATATTACATTATATTTTGATATAATCAACCTCTCATTATATTTTGATATAATCAACGGAAACTATTGAATTTTCATTTTTACGTAACGTATTTAATATTTGTCCAATTATATTTTCTTTCTTAACCTAACTTTTGTCGCACTCAACATAAAATATATTGATGTTGGATCTTGTAGGTAAGTTTTTTATTAGGTATTAATTGTTTCGTAGGTCTGCGGGAATGTCGACGCATCGTACGCACTTAAATGAACATTAGATATTCTTATTATTAAGGCTACAGTGACGTCTGTTTAATAGAAGCGTTAATTATGGTTCTGGAGCAGCGATTGCGTGAATTTCTGGAACAAGTTGCGGCGGAACAGTATTATTTTAATCACAAAGTCGATGTCAAGCCAGTCGAGTCTGACGGAGCCAACTACACCTCCAAACTGTTCCGTGTGACATTCTTCGCGCCAGGGAGACCAGATCTTAAATTGTTTGCCAAAGTGTCAGTGTTAGGCGAGAAAATACGTTCCATATCAAGTACACCAGTATTTAAAATTGAAAAATTATTTTATACCAAGCTGGTACCGAAGTACAGAGAACTGCAGGAACGTCACAACATTCCCGAGGACGAGAAACTAACCTTCGCGAAGTATTACGGAAGTAGCATGGAGTACATGAAGGAGATTCTTCTGTTGGAAGACCTCACGAGTCAGGACTACCGGACGTTCGACAGACTGAAATGTTATGGGTGGGATTATGCTTCTCGGTGCGTTAGTGCGCTGGCCCAGCTCCACGCTCTATCCGTAGCTTACGAGCACGATGACCCTGGCGATTATGGCAAAGTGGTTCAAGTCACAAAGTTCGACTACCCAGTTGAATACATGAAACATTTCCTGGAGAAGTGTATCGCGACAGCCGTTCGATCAACGGAAGAGATACATAGAGAGAGAGTGGAGAAGTTCCTGTTGGACCAATTTCGTGAGCGGACATTTATGAAGTACTACCACCCGGAACGGATTATGGTTTTACAACACGGTGACTTTCGGCCCAGCAACATCTTGCAGAGAGCTGAGGAGGTGAGCAAATTGATTATACGTGTAGTATCAGTTATAAGGGAGGACGTAGTATTTAGTATAGTTAGACTTTACCTTATAGTAATACGATTATATTTCCGGGTGTATATGATTCTTTGGGAAATTAGGGATACATTGAAGTATTCTTAATTAATCTTCAGGAACAATTGCAATCTGAAGTATGATCAGAAAAGCTGTCGCTATATAAGAGAATAAAAAAGCTAATAAAACTCGTTACAATGGTAAAGTAAAACGTCGCGCGTCGCCTATACGGTTCGTGGAATCTGCTAATTCGTTATTGGCCAGCATGGCATACCAAGGCCTCAAATCTTTTCATTATGAAAAGAGATCCGTGTCCAATAGTGGAATCATAAAAGGTTGATGACTATCCCTCGTCATACAATATTTTGTTTTGCGTAAGATATTTTATCTTTTGTTATATTTATGGAGCCTTTATGGTCGTTCTAGGATGCTGACCCAAAACTGGTGTTCGTGGATCATCAGATGGTGCAGCGCGGGAATCCTCTCACTGATCTACTGTTCTTCCTGACCAGCGGGTCCGACGAGGAATTCAGAGCGCATCACCTGCATGAGTACTTCGAATGTTACTATGCGAAGTTTAGACAGGCACTCG
>DWMG01004475.1:0-10905 GCA_018244855.1 Elbella merops | reverse complement strand
AAGGTGTGCAGGTTTCCTCACGATGTTTTCCTTCACCGTTAGCAAGTGATATTTAAATTTAAAACGCACTTTTTTTTTTAAAGAGGTGCGCGCCATGCGTGTGAACCCGGCACCCCCGGAGTGAGCGGCTGAATTCTTAACCACTAGGCTATCACTGCTTGCTAACATAAACCATATGATTGCTTCATTATTTTCGTCATTGATACCTATCGACTGCAGTGACCATTAACATGACATAGCATGCGCTTTAGGACTTAAAACAAAAAATCTAATTGCATTTAGTCTCTCGTCATAAGTGCCAATTCGTCATATTATTTTGTCGGCGCCCGTCACGGCCAGGCGCCAGCAGTTGAGTGCGATCGAGCCATGACGTTTCCAATTACGCATCGATATATTTCATATGCCATGACGCAATTGGACGGTGCATATATGCGTTATATTGAATGGCAAATTTAAGTGTTTTGTTTAACAAATTGCAAGCGGATTTTGGGTAAGTTTGCATAGTTCGAAAATATTTGCGTGCTGAGATTTTGTGGAATTGGGTCAATAAAAGAAATGGTTAACATTTGTCATTTAAGCGTCATGTTCTAATTGGAACGGAATGTAACAATTGTTAATTAATTTATTTATTGAATCGTCAATATTCTATGCAAGTACTAAAGCTTTTTGAAGATATGACAATTGCAAAAGCGGGTTAGTTCCTGCTAAGTGTCAGAACAGTTACAGCATCAGCAGTAATATCAGCATCACTGCCTTCCCTGATTAGCGTAAACGAGATATGATAAAAATATATATAAAGCAAATCAGTATACAAAAAGTAATGATGTAATAGCTTTTTTGCGTTTTATTGACATCTTGACATACCGATCAAAACCACCAACACCAAGTAAAATATTAAAACCAAATCCGTACACGTTAATGCGAGAATCTCATACATGGAGTAAAATGTACGAGTAGAAATCTTTTTAAGGTTTAGGCGTTGAAAAAGTATTGTATTTTTATCTCGTGCTATCTAGAAAGTTCTGTGTGTCCCCGCCGTGCTATAACGAAAATAGTTTTCTCACACTTAAGCCAACGTGGAGGTCGATTGAATCGAATATTCGTAAGTTCGGGAACGGTCCAAGTACGACTCTTTCCTTTATAACATAGCTTTAAAGCAATTTCCAAGATGCCTATTTACATAGTCACATTTATGCCTACTAGTGCTCCAGCATTGTTCTAAATTCGAATGTAAGCCTCTAAATCTTTAAATTGGGACAATATTGATTTTCTTATGTCAAACGGTATATGGTGGCTCTGTAATTTTTTTTCTCCGTGATATTGGTTGACCATAGTGTATCATTATATTATATCTGGTATTGACAGATTTAATTATAACAAATTATATACATTTTAACTGCATGCTCCTTCCTGCGCGGAATATTTAAAAAAAAATATAAATATTTTTTCTTGACCTATTGTGATATAGATTCCAATGAAAAGTTGAGTTTAATAACTTTATTCGCTGACGTAAGTCAATAAACTTGTATAATTATATCATCATCATCATCATTACAATCAGTCTACTCCCGTCCACTGCTGGACATAGGCCTCTCAAATGGCACGCTACTGAGCTCGACCTTCAGGTCGTCGTCGTCACTCTACCTAGCTGGAGGGCATCCTACGCCACAATAATTATTTAATTCCTTTTTTAAATAGATAAATTATTTATCATGATTAAGGTCTTGAGAAATATGATAAATAAATTACAATTTTATAGAAATAGGCATTTAATCTATTTCAGTGGTTGCGAACCTCATGAACATAACACCTTTAATAAACACGTTATCTTCATAGACTAATTCATGGCAAATTTGAAAAAGAGGAAACGTGCGGAGAGAACCTTCATTTATACTATAAAGAAAAAAAAAATACATATCACCATCATTTTTTAAAGTCGTTAAAAATAAGTAGATTTATATTAAAAATAGGACAGGGCGCGATGGCGCTCATTGGGGGAGTCCTATGTCCAGCAGTGGACTGAGAAAGGCTGATGCTGATGATGATGATGATGATATTAAATATTATATTACGAGAATTGTTTTTATATGACGTTATAATAATCAACTACTATTATATACCGTTTTATTACCAGTATGTACAAAATAATCGTTTTGATATTTGCTTGGTTCTGTTTATTTACATGGTAGATGCAGTGAAACGATTTTGAAAAGACCGCTTTCACGGGAGGGCGGCCCGCGCCCGCATGCCTCCGCCATTGTGAAGGCAACTTTAATCGTACATTATTGTTTCCGCGAAGTACGAATCCTTTTTATTTCAGGTTTCATGCAAAACCGTATCTTTACACGCTCGAGTAATGGAAATGATATTAAAAAGGGCTTTCAGCGACTGTATTGTTGTTTTTATCGCATCGTTGACTTTGTTAACCAGATCTTAGGATAATTGTTCGCAGTGAGAGTAATATTAATTTGGGGAGCGATATTTAAGTGCGAATTGACTAAATGTATTAGGTCCAAGAGGGAAAATATTCTACCAATACAGAATCTTAGAGTGCAGAAGAACCCCATCTATTTATTATTACATCCTTTCTACCTATCAATGTTAAACCATCACACTAGGATTGTTACGGGGTAAGCAGAAAACACTGACTGCCACATATTCTACTATGTGTTTATAATTATAACAACTCTATCCTTTAATAACTATACCAACTCTATCTTTCAATAATTATACCACCATGCCACGATCCTTACGGGGTAAGCAGAAAACGTTGAGTGCCAAATATTCCAACGCTTCCAAACCTGACCTGCTTCGTGTACCTTCGTCGGTCTGTTGACACATACAAACGGCTTTTGGTATAAAATTACGCGTGTAAAATCTGAAGCTATACAGCGGGCGGCCGGCGGCTGAGCACAGTGAACTGCAAATCATTAGGTGGATAGAGACGGCTGCGGCCGACCACACTAGCTGTTTGCATTTGTAATTAATACACTGTTTGCACTTCTGATTTACGATACCGTGGCGCGCTCCTAATGTGTTAATAGCCTTTGAAATTAACACTAAAATCGCCAAATTCGAAAATCACTGGAGTTGCAATTTTAGCGAGCTAATTCTGTTAGGTATAATTTTATACAATTTTAACAAAATATACACTAATTAAAAATTGTAGTAACAAAGTTTATTCATTTTGTTTTCGGTGAATGTAGAAGTACGCTAGGTTTAAGGACAGAGATATTTAGCACGATGTGCCTACCACGTAAGAGATCCGACGGGCTGTAATATAACAATATAGGAAGACATCTTAAGGAATAAGTAGCGTCAATGTACGAAATTTTTTCAGTGCGTTGTTTGATGCTATTATAATTCTCTGTGTACAAAATTGTTAAGTAAAATGAATGATATATTAATCATAGCCTGCGAATTGCATGAAACATATATTAAAATACATCAGATTAACAGTTGTCGATTAGATGAATTGATTTACATTCGTTTGCCCACTTAATTGAACGGCGCACTAATAAATATCGCGGTAAGTATTGCATGTTGTCATGAATATGATTTATTGGGTCGAATATTTTAATAAGTGTGCCAGCGTTTTGATTTACGCGAGTAGTGTACTTAATAGAAATAAATTAAATAAAATGTAATTGGATGCTATACGTTGAGGCTTTTATGTGCTTGTTTCTCTATAAAAATAAACTTAGTTCTACACCTCATATGCGACATTAACCTCATACGCGTAAAACACCTCATACGCGTGATACACCTCACGCGTATTACACTTTATATACGTTATACATCTAATAAATGTATATTTCCTGTAAACATGTATATTTCCTGTAACTCATTTTAAAAAATCAGACATAATAGTGGCTACACTAGAACATTTGTGGAACGTTTATCGACAACGTATAATGGCTGTTATAAAATATGAAAGTCTGGATTTGGGAATAATAGGCTCATCTCCTTTCCCATGGCGGGACGAACAACATAACAGGTGAATCCTGAAAAGGTACAGGCGTGAAGCTATTTTACAAAATGATGAAGTAGATAAACTTAGAGTAACTGCCATAAGTACTGTAAAGGAACGCACAGTGTTAATGGAATAGGGTCGCCTAATTTTAACCAATTGCTTTTTGTGGTATCCACATGTAGCTATTCATTACCGCTTTTTGCTAAGTATCAATCTGCCGTAACTGTAAAAAAATAACAATGTATATAGAATGACAAAATAAACCAGCGAACTTTACAGGCTTGCTGTATTGACACTAATAATGTCAAGTATATATTTTCCACTACATTCTTGTAAAAAAGAAAAAGTCAGTAAGAAAGTCTCATGTTGCAGAGTCTAGGGAATATCTTAGCGTTAATTTGCTTTGTGAATCGCACTCTAAGTCCGCTCGCATGGAGTTTTTTATTTGTTTTCAGTGTAGGAGAAACAGACCATTGGAGCAGTACGTTCTTTATGAGTTTTGCAGAAAAAAGTGTAAACGCAACATCATCTCAATATAACAATATCCCGAATAACAATTATTATAGACAATAAATACATAGTTCCTAATATAATATTTTTCTAATTTAGAATTTCTAGTAGTGACTCAGAGTCTGGATGTGTGCTTGGTGAATGGCAATAGGCTCACCATGTATTCCATGGAACGTAAACGTACTGGTGAAACGTGGAAGTGTACTACACTCCTCTGCCAATCTCTCGCAGATTCAGCTTTCTCTCTCTCGGGGATTACAGGCGTGATGTTACGTAGTTCCTAATAAGTATTGTTTGTTAACGATACAGCGGGACTGTTCCTGGTGTATTGTAACTGTGTCTATATCCAGTCTCCGAATCATTACTAGAAATTTCTGCTAGAAAATCATAGTTAGAAAAATCCGATAGTAGCTAACCTGGGATTCGAACCCAGGCCCTCTCGATCAGCAGTCGCGTTTGCCAACACTGGATCAACGAGGCAGTCATCATCTATCCATACCAATTGTAATAACGCTGGTTGACATCCGACTAGAAAGATCACGTTGATTTACGATCTGCGCCGTGCGGGAAGTACATTATGTGTGAATGAAAGATAGTCTTTCCTATGATGATATGATATGAGTATTTATTGTTTACGTTATGTCATGCGCACTATTGTGATGAGGAAAAAAGAAAGCTTAATAAGAGAAATGAGATCTTGCTGCGATTGCGATCATTAAGGACCTAAAATATGTCGGAGACTAGTCTAGAGGGTAGAAAGAGAGAACATAGTGCCGAATCTGTTGGTACCAATTATTCATAATTGTAATATTTTTATATCGTCTAAGTAGTTATTCTACTATTTTAGGAATATTATATTTTAGGAGGAGTTGATGTTATATTTTTGGGCCAATTTTGTACCTGCACTGTAGAATATTTTACTTATAATCTATGTAGTGAGTAGTATTCCCTTACAGTGTACAGCAGTAGCGCTAAGCCCTAGGTGAAACGGAAGCATTAGAGTTACAAAATGGCTGCCACTAATGTTTGGCCGTTGATATTATTTATTGCATTTCGTGTCACAGGTGCCGCGTTCTACTACAAATGTATGCTGTAATACAAACCAAATAACTTTTTATTTGAGAAATTGTGTGTAGAAATGTTGCTATAATTAATTTCGAATGGAACACGAAGCGGTCAAAATTTTGTGGTTTAGAATTTAGCCCGCAATTGCACGGGTCTTGGGTTCAAATCCTAAAGCGCAGTTTCTGTGCAAAACTTCATCATCATCATCATCATCAGCCTGTCTCAGTCCACTGCTGGACATAGGCTTCCCCCAAAGGGTGTTTATGTCCGTAATCTCCACGCTGGGCATGCGGGTTGGAGATCGCAGGGCACAGCTTTTCGTACCGCCGACGCTGCTGGCGGTCGGCGGCCAGGGCATTTAGCCGTGCCTATTTAGGGTGCGCTATACCGCAATCAACCGGTCGCCAGAGCCTCGTCTGTTATAGCAGGGTGTACCACGTGCAGGGGAGGTTGGCTTGTGCTCCTGAGATGGTGGTTGGAACCCTTACACCCCAAAAACCTTGCGTTTGATAATTAAATATCATTTAATGTAACGGTGAAGAAAGACAATTTGAAGAAATCTTTAAATCTTAGACATCATTATGGTGTTCAATGAGGTCTACCAAGCCATTTATGGCCACCGTGGGACATTATAATCTTAAACTTACCCATTGTGAAGGATAAATTAACAATGGAATGATATAAATGTAATATAATATATCTGTAATGTTTATATAGTTATGTATATAAATAAATAAATAAATAAAGGTTGATAAACAATTAATATTGAAATATTATAATTAATAATGTTAATGAACAGAATGACTTGATATTAGCTATTTTATCTTGTGGAAAAGTGTTAATTATGATTACTGATTGACTCTACAATGGGCACCTAAAGTCATGCACAAAATGAAATTGATAATAGTTACTTTCATAGAGTCGCTTTCTCTTTTGTTTTTATTTATTTTGCTCGTCTGTTACAGAACGCCACAGGGTAGGTTTAGGTTATTTCGTTCGTCATTTTCGAGGTCTTATTTTTAATTTATCAGATTGTATTAGGCAAATTAAATACATAGATTGAGCTCAGTATCGTGCCATTAGAAAGGACGGTCTGATGATGATAACATTCTTTTTATTAAATAAATATATCTTTGCTATTAATCGTTTCGTGAGCCTACATAATCTAAATACCGTTTTTGTGTGTCGGTTTAGGTCGTCTGTTTTTAGGCGTACCCCGAGTAGTATCAGACCTATCCGAGGTTCGTCATTATAATCCTTCGCCGATGAATGCAAGGTAGACCGGAGACTCGACTACGTTGAATTATTGTAACATAAAAAGAACTTTACGGGGTACAGATAATTATATCTGTACCCCCGTGAGAAAGTGTGGAATGATTAATTCTTTATTGTACAGTTCTGATGGTTATATTTAATTTTTTGATTACTTTATACGTGAATATCTCACTATTGTTAACTGTACGAAAATATGGACGTTAATGAAACCTCGCATCATGTGATGTTTGGTTTATATAGGATCGTCCTTTAATGAGCGTCCTTTAATGTGGACAATGGCACAATATTCTTATTCAAAACTGGCAGCACCGTCGCATACGTGGCAACACTATCGCCTAGATAAAAGCACCATTTGCCAAGCGACCCTATGTTAGACGATTTTAGTTTGGGTATTTTAAGGGAAAACTTTTATATAGCAGCAGTGATAGCCTAGTGGTTAAGAATTCAGCCTCTCACTCCGGGGGTGCTGGGTTCAAATCTATGGCGCGCACCTCTTTACAAAAGTGCGTTTTAAATTTAAATATCACTTGCTAACGGTGAAGAAAACATCGCGAGGAAACCTGCATACCTTAGAAATTGTAAAAAATATATATATTTTCTAAGGCGTGTGAAGTCTACCAACCCGCACTTGGCCAGCGTGGTAGGCTATGGCCTTAATCCTCTACATATGAGAGGAGACCCATATTCCAACAGTGGAATGATAATGAGTCGATTATTATTATTATTATATATAGCCGCATTAAATATTGAGAATAACCAGCTGACAGTGACAGTCCTATTCCTACAAATTGAAATCAACTGCTAATATCCCTGAGCGGCAGCGGTCACTTATAACTATTGACTTCCAGTTTCATACTCTAAAAAAAGTATAACAAACACTCCTTAATAATTCGTTAAATAAAACAATGTCAACGTTCGCTACGCACACAACGTTCAGGGAGTGTCGCGCTCATTTTGTTTCGGTGAAAAATCGTGTGCGGTCCTGCCCTCCGTGGCCTGACTTGACTTTTCTCGAGTCGGAGGGCGTGTTCTCAACTCCTCAGTGCGACGCAGATTTGCATTTTTAGCGAAAGTACGAAGACGCGTCACTCGCAGACAGATTGCGCGAGAGATGAATGATGCTAGGCATATCGACATTCGTGTTTATTTTAGATTATATTCTTACAAACACATTTATCTGTATATTGAAACGTGATGAGAAATCTTTGTGCATGTTCTAGAGAGTATGGCGTGCATGGAGTAGTGTGATTTAGCACTTAAAATATATATAGAAATTTGTGTACCAATTTTGCGATGTTAATAACATATATATACCTAGTGAAAATAGTCACACATTCAGGCATGTCTTAGTCGTAAAGTTTTACATGGTTAAAAAATGATAACTGCTTCCTGCCTACCCCGTAAGGGAAGGGACCTGTCGCGGTGATATAATATTAAATAATTGTTCAAAAATTTTATTTAAATATTCTTTCTTTAACCAAAATTCTGTAGGAGAGTATTTTACTCGAAATATTTAAAATATCTCCGAATCCAGTAGCTAGTAGTGTACCTAATAGAGGTAGGGAGGTAGCGTAGTTGCATAATAGGTAGACAGGTAGTGAGTTTTCAGGAAATTTTCAAGAATAGCAATAAAATTTCATAGCTTTACTCAGGCGGAGTGACAATAAAACTGCATCGCGATTCTGATCACACCCGTTCCGATATTCAGACTCGGCCCAGCACCTGAGACATCTTGAAAAATGCTTATTATATTCCCATTTTGTAAATGAGGACACATTTTATTGCGTTCGGAGTGTAGAAGCGTCCGTGCCTATTCAGTTAACTGTTACCTATTCGTAAAATATGTTCTAACATACTATAAAATATGAGGAAAAATTCAGTTGAATGTTTTACCCTAAAATTCACTTGTACACCATATTATTTGGTTGTATTATTTTTATACAAACATATTGAATAGCATTCCTCGATTTAAGTGAGAGAAAAATTTTAAATATTTTTTTTTATTAGTCAACGATTGTTTTTTTCGCCATGAGCATAGGAAAAAAACTAGCGATACTACTTACGTTAGGTTCAGACGTTCGGATAGTTGTCACATACATACATTATATTGTAAAATATGAGTATATTTCTCTTAAAAACATTATGTAACAACTACGATTATTCTATCTTACGGTTTTATGTAAATATATTTTTTCATTTTAATGTAATACATTAATACTAAAGAGTACATATACATGGATATCTTCACGCCGGGTCTTTTACGGGGCAGGCACAGAACACTGAGATGAAAATATCTCTTGTTCTTGCAGACCTGACGCGCTTCTTCCACAAAGATATTTGTTATTAGTTTTATTATGTAGTACTAAATAATAGTACTGAATAATAAAATTAGGTATACCCGAATACGTTTAAAAGCGTCTACAAAGCCTTTTAGATCGATACCCGAGGCATGCACTTAAAATAATGGCATCCGAACTGGAGCGACTGTGTCTGTACTCCATTTTTTGACGGTCCGTAGATTAAAAATTCATGTGATCAAATGTCCGGGTCTACTTCCGGCGGATGTACCTTACATTAGCATTAGGGTCAATTCACACCATCTTCCATATCTGTGCTCTCAAAATTTTCAAAAAGTATATCAGTGTGAATCTTTCCTACTAATGTTTTATGTCTTTGTTAAAGTCTAATATTTATATATCAATTGATATTTTAGATGAATGATTTCTATAATTTAATAGAGAATATTCTGAATATACTCCAGCAGATAATAGTATGAATTTACCCTTATTCTTGAGCCGCGCTGCAGTCAATTTCAATTTGTCCCATCCAGTAACGCTGAGACAAAAAGTTTGCCTTTTGTCCTGGTTAGTAGGTACAGAGGTAAACAATTTTCTGGAACAATTTTTATATGATCCAGTGTTTGATCACTGACACTTTGGAACACTGTTTAGAAACGTTAATATTTGCATGTTTTTACATATGTTTCAAAGCCGTCGAGCCTAGATTTTTACATGGAAATAAAAGTTGAATAATTTTTGCATGATACTGTATAAATAAAATATAAATGTAATATTGTGAATGTAAAAGTGTCGTGATGCTATCGTCATTTTTATAAATAATACAGGATGTATAATTTATTAGATTACTAGTGTTTGTTCTTCCTAGCAAGGGATCTGGCGACCCGAAGATTACAGCGCGATGCTGCTGGGTTCCGATGGCTTTGGACCGAAAAGAGTGGTGCCTATGGACGCCTATGTCCAGCAGTGGACATCCAAAAGGCCGATGATGATGATGACTAGATTCATGGTGGTATTATTGAATAAAATGATTAATAAGATTACAATAATTAAAATATCAGACACCTACACGACCAATGGCCTCGTTTCACTACAGGTAACACAGTATAGTTCATTAAAAGCACAACATATACTAAATGACTATATCAGTAATTTAGTATGTATGTTATAGTTTGCTTATATCATAGTTTGCTCATACTACAGCTTAAAATTTCAAATTTGAGTTCTCGAATCTTTCTTTATTCAAGATTTTAATATGATTGCAGATTTCATGAGTCCTTATATAGATTTTCATTATAAAAAAAGAACTAAAATTTTATAAACATTGTTATGACTTCAAGCCATGAAAATATTCAGCCCTCTTTCGGGATTATCTCGATATTGCGAGTAGAAACTAAAAACATTTTTTTCTTCACTAACAGCCAGTACCTTAGTAGGGGAGGGTCAGATGTCTCTGAAATAAGTCTGCGTGTATGAAGAGTATGAACGTAGGAGAAGCTGGTGCAACCCTCGAGGACAGAGATATTTGGTGCTGTTGCTCTCAGCTCACCTCGTAACGGACCTGGGGTGATAACATAACAATAATAATAAATTTATTAACGGTTTCAGATTAAGATAACTTATAGCAAATGAAAACGAGTCTATATAGCATGGGAGCAGAGCTAAGCAGCCTCGAAGCTGCTATTGACAAGCGTCTGTAGTTTTTAATCTTCTCGTCTATTATGCATTCCGCACACGCCTATTCCTTGTAGGGCCCGCGCTGCGTTCCGCGCGACTCGGCCCGCG
>DWMG01004474.1:0-10906 GCA_018244855.1 Elbella merops | reverse complement strand
CGAGTAGCACTGTGTAGTATTTACGTTGATTTGAAAAAAAATATATATATATACATAATCTTTTATTAATGTTGCTACCATTAAAAAGTATAAATTATTTAAATCTATTTATGTATGTAAATGCAGAGAAGAATAATTTGTTGCTAAAATCAATTAATGTTACATTTTATTGTTTTGGGGGTGTACCCCATCAAAGTATATAGCGTGTTATTTTCTATTAGATAAATTTAATAGTCTTAATTATTTAAAAAAATATGTTTAAGATATATTATTATTATTATGATCAATAGTTAAAACGTGTTTGTTTATCCGTCGTAAATGTGTTTTCTTTATAATCTGTTGTGTTTATTGCAACTACAGTATTTTATTATGAGAAATGAACGAATGTACAGCATAGCTTGTACAGTTATCATATTTTTTGTCTATGAAATTTTTATTATTCTTTTTACTTTCATTGAATTATATTATTATGTATGTCAATAGCTATGAAATTAGTAATTGTTGATTTTTAAATGTCTTAGACAGACCCATGTAGACGTGTAATAATAATAATATAATTATTATGGTAATTCATTAATTTTATATGTTAGTGCTGCTCCTGAAAAGGATGTATGTTGGAGACAATCTATCTTATAATTATGTGTAATAATAATAGTAATGTAATTATTAATTACGTTGAACTCAGGAGTATTTCCAAAATTACGAGTATCATTCAAGTATATATCTCATTACACCGAACATTCCATGTCCGTCTTTTATTTTTTTCTTTTTGTTCATATAAGTCAGTCATTTTTTTTTTGTTTTGTTGTTTTATATAAATATTGTAATTTATTTTTGGTGTGTGCCCAAAGAGAAAGCGCTTGTTGTATGCAATGTGAAATCAATTATATCGTATTGAACAGATGTCTGTGCAATTGAAAATACAGATGCAGACAAATGTATGAATAAGTTGCTAACAAGCACCTTAGTGATGCAAAGAATACTGTTTGAACTATATTAATTAGACCAAAATAAGTAAATTACACGATGGAAAGAAATTAGTTTGTACATTTTTTTTCCGTTCTCCATTCATAAATGTTCTTTTGAATCATTTTGTACCAATAGTTTTTGCTCATTAGTTCACAACACTTCCCATTCTAATGTATCGCAATAGTATGTTTAGAAACAGAGAATGTACTTCACAAATTATTGTAAGTTGAAACGGAATGAAGTAATCTTTACGAAATTAACAGTTACCTATTAATTTCCAAATGTAATTATGGGATAGTATCCTTCTAAATTTGATATCGCCACGGTCTATTCGAATTATAATGACATTTGCGTGATGACATAAACGAATTTTGTGGGAATGTCGAACAGATTAAATATATTTTGGGTTTATGCAAAATAAGTTTACATATTTATAAAAACATTATATAAAATAGTATGTATATTTCTGTCCCATTCTGTGACAGCTTCATCATGTATTTGTGTCTCTTACCTGTCGTTTTTCTGTTGCATCCGGTTTGATATCACAACGATTCAAAAGAAGTTCCACTTCATTATAGAACTTACGATTACTTATATTCATGCTTTTATAACGAAATTGAATCACTGGTAAATCTGTTTAGTTATAAAGGAACAAAACTGGTCTATGTACTTTGATTATTGATATTGTGAATATGTTTTTATATAAACTGTCTTGAAATATTTTTAAATTAGTTTGAAAGATCAACTTTGATCTATCAATCGGTGAAATTTGTAGACCCATGTATTTATCTATTATCGTTATATTACAAGTGTTCACCAATTTTGTTATTTTGATTCGAATCGATCGTCGGTGTAAAATGATTGTGTATGTACTCGATCGGTAAAATACGGGCTGTCAGTACAATCTGGCGGTCAGGTCTTTGCAATAGCTAACGATGACTGATGTAAAATCTTATAATAACTGTTAAACATTAAATAAATCGCACAAAATAAAAATGTCTTTTTTTCTAACTTATGAATATTATAGCCCTGGATAAATGATAGTGACATTTTTGACATATACAAATTATTTTTACTCTGTCTTAGTCTGCCTCGTTGGTCGAGTGGTTGGAACCGCAACTGCTGATCGGGAGATCCTAGTAGTGACTCGGAGTCTGGATGTGTGCCCGGTGCATGGCAATAGACTCACCACCTATTCCATTGTAAGACATAAACGTAACTGGTGAAACGTGGGGTGTACTACACTCCTCTGTCTACCCCTTCGGGGATTATTACAGGCGTGATGTTACGTCTTAGTCTGACAACAAAATGTAGAGAGACCGCTAACATATTGAAGGTACAGGGTCAAACGCTGAAAAACTCCATTTCACCAAGAACGTAGAACGATCCGTATCGCCTGATTACCTCAATGTTGCCTCTTTCGAAAATCTCCTGCGGACCAAGTCGCACCCTGGCTACGTTCGCCAGATCTGGTCTTATTAGTCATGGTGAATTGGACACTGTATTTAAAAGGTATCCTAATTGACCCTGTTCGCTTCACGTCATTTCTGGTCACTTACAATTTTGCCTTATGAATAGTTGCAACTTTAGTGACTGGTTTCCTCTACGGACGGTAATTTTTTGGATGTTATATTCGATACTAGTCGTTTTGAACCTCCAAATTGGCGTCAAGTTTTAAAGTAAATATAATATACAAGAACAACGTAGAAAACTTTATATATGATAGATAATTAGTCTAACAGAAAACTTTTGCATCCTACAAAGTTGAATACTTGTGTTGCCACATAGAATAAAAAAGGATGGTTTTTCAAAAAAATACAGATCTACACTACAGGTCTACACTAAAATGGGACTGTTATGCTAAAGATATCATAGTCATATTTATTTTTCAATCTATCAAATTCATTTCAAGGTCTAACGATAAACCATGCACAAAGTCTAAACGGTCGGAATCTAAAGCTAAAAAATTTTACTTTGACAAATAAATATTTGACTGATAATTTCTGACAATTCTGTTTGTGTATTCTGTGGCCTGTCCTAATATTTATTTGGATTATTATTAAATAGATAGCATTATTTGTAATATTTGTACCAAACATTTAATTATAGTAATTATGATAATAGCGTTATGTCTTGTTTATAACTGAACATAATATAACATTACTTGAAACCATGGCTCAACGAGAACGACGTGCAAATGCCGGGAATCGTATGGCAAAGTTATTGGACGAAGAAGAAGAAGACGATTTTTATAAAACTACGTACGGAGGATTTCAGGAAACAGAGGAGGATAATGAATATGTGTAAGTAAATTGAAATTCGTTGATTATTGTGCTTTTGAAAGTTATGTAGTCATTAAATATACAACATTTTAGAGATGTTTAAACATTCTTCCTTCGACAGAAGAATTCATTTGGCTTGTCCTTTTTTTAGTCTAAACTGATGCAGTGGAAACCGGTACCGTCTTTGCACTGCCGTATGTGTCTCAGTAACATATCGTTTCTTGTGTAAGTTCTAATCTTTTATAACACTTTCAGACAAGAAAAAGAGACTGATGATGTAGTGGATTCTGATTTTGACATTGACGAGAACGATGAGCCCGTTTCAGACCAAGAAGGCGAGGAGAAACAGGAAAGAAAGAAAACCACTACTAAGGCTTACAAGGTAGATCTGTTTTTATCAAAACTTGTATGTCCCAAGCCCATGAATGGTGGAAAATTATGCAGGTGTATGACATCCCTTCAAGTACAAGTGCTAGATTGGTCCTGATACTGATTCTATAACTTGACAGATCATTTGTTGATTTTATACTGCATCAATTTGCACTCATCTAGAAAAAAAAATTAAATGGATCAATGAATAAAACTGTTTATTTCTTTATGGTGATTTGTCACTAAGTTTACCAATATTGTCTAAACTACCTTTTATAATCAGTGATAGTTTAGAATTTAGCTTCGCGATAAACAGATTCTGTCTTGAAATCCTGGTATGTACCTGTTTTCAAAAAAATTGTTTCAAATTATACATTACTCACTGAAATGGTGAAGTCAGAAATTGTGAGACAAGTTGCACATCTCAATGTTAAAGCTATCTAGTCATTGGATAGTGTTGTTTAATATCTAAAGTACATTGTTATTTATCATAATGAAGCAGTATTGATGTTATCACTGATCTTAATACTTTCTCATCTCCAAAGACTAATATGTAACACATTTTAATTAGTATTTAGTAATATGAAATAAGGTGATCCGACAGAAAACCAAAGTTACAGACATGGCCTAAAGGATTAGCAAACTGAAGTGGAGTGGGCTGGTCACATCTGTTGCAGACCGTTGGGGTAGACATGTCCTGGAGTGGAGACTGCGTTTTGGCAAATGTAGCGTAGGACACCCTCCAACTAGGTGCAGTGAAGATATATGCAATGTGGCTGACAGCAGTTGGATGAGATGAACTGAAGTTCAAGCTCAGTGGTGTGCTATTAGAAAGGCTTATGTCCGGCAATGGACGGAAATAGGCTGATAATGATGGTGATGAATTAATAACATGGATGCTATTGGAGAGGCCATGTCCAGCAGTGGATGGGAGTAGACTGATTATGATAATGATGATTGATGTTTCATTAACATGACTGTAGCTTACCATCACAAAATATTTAACTATATATGACATAAATTACTTCTACACCTGTTTATATGTTCCATACTTTAGGATCCAAACAGAAAAAGAAAATCCACAGCGGAGAAAAAGCTAGCTAAAGCAACTGTGAAAAAACACAGGGAGCCGAAACTGAACAAGGATGAGCAGAGTGAGCCTGTTGACAAGTTCTTGCCTGACATTTCATTTGGTAAGAGCACCAATTCCCTGTTTAATTAATGGTAGATAATAATAATAAATACTTATCATCCAAGTTGAATCAGTATTGTTAGTGTTGATTTACTGTTACTGCTATTGTTATTATATATTAAGTTTTAAAATAATTTGAAAATAACTTGGAATTAAAATGTGTAGCATATTATTGTGTAAACATAATTATAATATGCATTATTTAATATTCCAGAAAGAAAATCTATTAGACAAAGCACAGCTGTAAAGTCAGCTGAAACACTTGAGAGGATTAAAATAAGATCGGAGCTTAAAAAGAAAAAGCCTAAGAGAGTAGAAGAAAGACCGTTGACACAAGAAGAATTGTTAGAAGAGGCTCTCATTACTGAAAAGGAGAATCTCAAGAGTTTAGGTTTGTATTTTTCCATTATATCACTTTTAAAATAGAGGTGTCATTTTAAATGTGAATCTATACATATGTAAAACTACCAGTCCTCATGTCTTTACCATCATGGCCTACATTTTTTCTATTGGTGTGAACTGATGCCGACTGTTAAATCTAGCTTATTTGTTAAATTAAAATTAATCCTGCATTGAGTATTTTTAATATATTTTATTTGCAATCTTGAAAATATTTATACATCCTACATTGATAATTTCTGCTGGATGATGTATAATAGTGAATGTTAAATGTAATGCCAATATACAATTAGTTGTGTGTACAGCATTGAGTGGTTAAGCCATTTGCTGTGCCTTTAAAAGTTTGACCTTGTACTTTATTTACCTTCAATGCAGAAACTGTTAGTCAAAATTTGTTTAAAGATATGTCTTTGAATTTTTTTATTGCAACATTTCTACAGTATTATGAGGTAATCAAAGCTTAACTGTGTTTAAGGATCCTATCAATTTTCAAATAATGGGTTAATTTTTTATTATAAAGAGATTGTTTTATCCTTTCAGAGAGATTCGAACAAAGCGAGTTGGAGAGGAAAAAAATACGACCCATTAAAAAAGCTATTACTGGACCTATCATACGGTAAGGAAACCGTTAGTGTGCTAAGGTAATAATTGGTCAATGTTATATAGACTACGGCCTGGCAAAAACTGTGGTAAAAGTTCATAGTTATTTATAAATTATTTTTTGTATAATAAACGAGGATATATGTATCAATATTTTTATAATAGTTACATATATATGTATCAATAATATTAATAAGAATATAATAATATTAATAAGAATATAATAATATTAATAAGAATTGAATAATATTAATAAGAATTGAATAAAAATATGATTTATTTGCTTGTGATATAAGTAGCAAATAATTTATTACAGATACCACTCATTTGCCGTCCCTTTTATAACAGAAGTTACAGAAGAGGACAAACCTAGTATAACACCACTTGGAGACATGAGTTTCAATGATATGGTCAAAAGTGAAGATAGTGAGTATATTTCTTTGAACTTGTCACTCAATATATTATTCATCTAGAACGATAAGCTTTTGAAACAGCCTTGATTTTCATTTGAAGGGAACTACAAGTGTGATGTTATGTTATGTAGTTTGACATTAAAGGTCAAGCCAATTCTTTTCCATATCAGGTCTTTTAACACCTGAGAACTTAAGTGATGCTAACACGCCATTGACCGAACCAAAGTCTGAAATAGATGAAAATCCATCGAAGACTGATGGGGGTGTCAAAATGGATGTAGATGTTGTTGGACCAGATGAAGAGATCAGTATTGAAGATGTTACAATGTAAGTGTGGTATATTGGGATTTGTATTATTGTTGTCATTATTGATAGGTTAGGTAATTGTTAGAGTGTAGAAGGGTAGATTGTGATTTGAGACAACAAAATATTTTGTTTTGCTTGTCATCCCAACCTATTTGTTCATTAACGATTCTTGAAAGGGAGGTTGTCAAGGATATATTTCTTAAACAAATATATAGGGTGTGATATGTAGGTAGAATAATAATAATTTGTATCAATATTAATTTTCTATATGTATTATTCAAATGTAAAATTGATCTATTCAGATTTCATTGCATAATTTTTTATCTTCATGTGCCTTATGTTTTTCAGAAAGGATGAAAAAATAAGCAAACCAAATTCCAATGTGAAGTACTATGAAAGAACGCTAATATCTTTCGAGAATGACATTAAGAACAAAGCTTACAACCGGTGCTTCCCACAGCGGAAGCCGAAAAAACGTCGGGATTTGTTGTGCGCTGTTACTAAGTAATTATTGATTTAATCTTATATAATCCTATTTTATTACTTCACAATATCTCATTTGAAGTTCATAATATCTCGCTCCAAGTTCATAATATTTCGCTTCAAGTTCACAATATCTCACTAACGGCATGCTCTGATAAATTATTAATATGAATGCTATATCGTACTAGTCTTTTGAGTTGAAACTGACGAATGAGCGAGGGTGAAGTAGGAATAATAATTCACATTTTTTAAAATTTGAAATTGCTATTCCGACACCGAAATAAGTTATTTTTTATTTTACTCTTACTACTTACGGCGCCTTTATTTTACAGACGCCCTGCTCGCTACATAGATCCAATCACGAAACTGCCCTACCGAAGCGTGGATGCGTTCAGAATAATAAGGGAGGCGTACTACCAACAGCTGGAAGCGAGAGGCGACCGGTCGGACCCGCAGCTGGCGGCCTGGCTGGCGTGGCGCCGGGCCGATGCCACGTCTACTTACGTGCAAATACATATCAAATAAATATATCTAAATAATTTTTATTTTTCAATTGGTTTTTTTTTAATGTTTAGTTACTTTAAAAATAATATACTTATAGATTGTTTGATTGGACTCTACTCTACTTGATTTGAATATATTCATAATGTTATCTAAATTGCTATTGAGTAGCAGTTGCAACTGCAAAAATGTAACCTGAATATTCCGCATTACTAAGTGGTAACGTAAATATGACACATTTCTACAGTGGCTCCATTTAGGTCATTTCATTGAGTGTTTTGAAATGAAATAAAAAGTATCGGTGTAGCGTGTATGTATTCAAACTAAAGTTAGCTGTTTTAAACCCCACCAAAATTGATAAAAGAGTATTCCAGTAATATAGTATGCGTATTTTAATAGATAAATACATTGCATTACATTATTATTAATCGAGACTCTCCGTTAAGCTAGATATTTTGATATATCTATAGGCCGCTGTAACAGCTAGCATTTGCTCATATGTAAGCACACAGGCCTATGAAGAAGAAGAAGCAGTGTTGTAAATAAATATTACACCAAAGAATTAACAAAAGCTTGATTCTTCGTCTTCTAATATCCTTTCATAGTTTCAGTATTATAAATAACGAACGATTTTTTTATTTTTTACTGAATGAGGGGAGACAGAACAGGCTCTGTTGTTTCAACCGATTGTAATTCGATTGAAATAAAGTACTCGTTTGTAGTAGGTATAGTTTTATTTTCATTTCGAATAAATAAATTATTACTGTTATTCTTACGAACTAAATATTAGATTCAACATTCTGTACAATTGTACAAGAAACTTAAAGCATAATGAATTTAATGACGAAAATATTATTCGTAACGTTGTGACAAGTCACGAAGACAGTTAATATTATATAACAAACATTAAAATCTATGAAACTTAACAAAAGGCACTAAATAAATACTATAGGATTTTAATTATATGCAGTAATTTTTAAATTTAAGATATGTTTACGTTTGATTATTTGAAGTTGAATTTTGTGGAAATAAATGAAATAAATGTTCTCAATAAATTGGGAGAATTTCAATATTGTTTATTTAATTTTTAGTGCAACATGTGATAATGAGAAGGGAAGAGATTAATTAGCAATTATTTCTATGTCCAATGAAACATTCTAGAAAGATTTAGCTTATACTTATTGGTCTTAGTTATTCGCTCTATTCTAAAGATGGGTCAACTTATACTAAATGTACATATCCATTAACTACGTCTTAAGATACATTTAAAGGTCAACAGAAAACGCTGGATTTAGCCTCAAATCTGGCACGCTGTTTCTTCTGGGTCTCTTCTCTACGAGTTCTTTAAATGATATCAATCCTGATGCATTGGTATCCAGCCTTGAATGATATTTGGACGGATCAGTAGTAGGCAAGTATGGATACTCACTGAGGTAAGTCTGTGCATTTCTTATTCGATTCTCCTTTGCAAAATCACTTAACTGAGATACGGCCATTTCGTATGAACTAAGTTTCTTATCTGTTATATTTTCCATAGATTTAAACGCTTCGAGAACTGCTTTCTTGTGTGGTATTCCACGTAAGCTACCTTGACGACTCAATCTGCCTTCCATGACATCATTGAACAGATCTTCGACGTTGAATTTCTCTGAAATCTTTACCATTTTAACATCGCCAGCTACGTTTTGCTGATCTTGCAACTCGTTCCAAGCCTTTGCTATTTCAGCAGCGGGCAGTGAAATAGATTTAATTTTCTTTTTAGTCTTTCGCATCTGTCTGTTATCATTTGTAAGAGATTCAATTTCTGCACCATACAATAATATTTCACATTCATTAAGCTTTCTAGATTTCTTCTCTTCTCTTAATTCTTCCAATGACTGAAAATATTGCTTTGCAACTTGAAACCGACTTTTATATTCATCGTGTTCGGTTTCAATCGTTCGTTCTGGAGATGGTTCGGGAGATATTTCTGGATTATTTTCTATTATTTCCAACTCAATATCTGAGAGGCTTAAATAAGCACAATCTTGATCTTGATTAGAAATTATTTCGATATCAATTGAGTCACCAGTACTTTCAGGGCTTATGTTTCTTGAAATTGCTGTTTTTTGTGAATTTGTACTTGAATAACTATCGCTGCCGCTTGTCGATGTAGATAGTTGTTTAGGTAATAATTCACGATTCAATGTCTTTACAGTTTTGTCAGTTCCTGTAATCGAATTAGACAAATATTAATATCGTTAAAGTATATACCCCTATAGAACGTAGTTTATTTACCTACCTGAATCTGAACTGATCACGTGCAATTTCTTTTTACTTTCATCGCTGTATTTCTTAGCAAATTTGGGTGACTTGGATTCAAGAGAAGACTTTGATACGCTTTCGTATAGTGATATGAAATTTTTAACGTTAATTTTTGGCAACTCTTCGTACGACTTATATTTATCTAAATTTTCATCTGAAGTTTTATTTGTTACTTTACTGAAGATGTCCATTTCGGATTTACTGATCGAAGTTTTCAGATTAGATGATTGCAAACTATAATCGGGTTGGCTACTTTCATTGAACTCTTTAATGGTCATTTTGACACAAATATTCTTTTTTTCACTGTTGTAATTTGATTTTTGTTCATCGAGGCTGTGGTACCACGTTGGCACTGTATCATAGCTATCCCCATCTAAATCTGTACCTTCTTGAGAGCTTGCATTAATAGTATTAACTTTAACTAAGCCTTCCGTTTGAGGTGTATTAGTTTCATTGATGTTATGAATACTTTTATTCACGTTGTGTGATTTATATGTCTCATCAAACCCAATACTTTTTTCATTCCCTTTTTCGTGTTTTAAATTATGCAGTGATTGACATTTCCTACGAGTCCACGGCAATTCCTCGGTTCGAGATATTTTATGAAATAATGATATACGACTAGATACTAAGCCAGTTTCATGACTAAATTCACGTTCACTAGAAGAATTGCTATCACCGTTAGATTTTCCTAAAAATGTATCAATTTTATTTAATATTTGTTTTCTGGATGTGCCAAAAAATCTTTTTGGACTTGTTTCAAATGCTCTAAATACTTCTTCTGGTAGTTCTTGTTTGTTAGGCGATTCAAAATGTTGCTTGGAATCTATTGTCGATACATTGCTATCTTCAAAATTAGCTGTTAAATTTTCAACAGATTTACGAGTTTCCTTTTGAGAAAATGTTGGCTTCCAGTTAGTAATTTCTGTTTCTTTTTCAACTTCTAACTTATTATCCCAGAAATTTTTCCATTTTTCGACTAACTTTACATCTGCCTCTTGGTGTTCAAAAACTGGTTTTGCAGCAGTTGGTTCTGGAACTACAACTTCTGTTTGTTTCACATTAACGGGCTTTGAATATTTTTGATA
>DWMG01004473.1:0-10906 GCA_018244855.1 Elbella merops | reverse complement strand
TTTATTGAATTATTGCATTGTCATCGGTCCTTGAGACGTGTGCAAAGTTTCAAGTTGATCAGACATTTAGAAACCGGAGAAAATTGAGCTCAAAGATTCCGTCAGATACATACATACATACAACCGAAGCTAATATAAGCGTGTTAGATAAAGTACGCCACGTGTACCCAGTATTGTTCGGAGAGCGCCGCCGAGTGAATCAGCTGTTACCAGCGCGCAGGGGGAGTGTTGTGGACGGTAGTCTATCGTGAACGCTGACGCGAATGGCGTCAGTGTGAGCGGACGCGTCTACGGTTGAGCATCGTTCGCTATTTGATGTACATAATTGTTTATAACGCCGCGATCTTGATAATTGATGTAAAGTGTACGTGAAGTGTTACAGAAGATTTCACTTGTACTTAACCTGAAATTATATATTTGTACATTTCGCAATTGTTCGTGAAAAGTTTGATGTGTGTATCCTTGACAGTTTTGGAGTTTTTTCTTTTTAGTTGCAAGCCGTTTAGTTACCATTTCCGTTTTCATTTGACCTAATAAAACTTGAATGCAAGCATGTAAACCGAAATCTGTACAACTCTTACCAGTTTGTTTAATTGCGGTTTACTAAATAAAATTGGTCATTATGATTATGCATAATTTAGTTTGAGTTTTCAAACTTGCTTTTTAAGTAAAACAGTCGTAACGACCACTTTTAACAACTAACAATGAGACAAAAAA
Organism: Elbella merops; assembly: GCA_018244855.1. Lineage (NCBI taxonomy): Eukaryota > Metazoa > Arthropoda > Insecta > Lepidoptera > Hesperiidae > Elbella > Elbella merops. Next base: position 10,189 of record DWMG01004473.1, on the reverse strand, counting down.
GTAAATTAAAACCAGAGCCCCTCGCAGTTTTCTGAGTCATTCAGAATAATGTAATACGTATACATTATGTTTCATTGTTGTTTCCATGTTTACTTTGTCGACGCACTTTACAAAACAATACATGCTTGTGTGAGACTTATAGGAGTTAGTTGTACAATATAATAACTAAAATATTTTCCATACTAATAACCCTGATTTTAAAATGTAAATAAACACAGGTCGCTATTATAAATTTATCAAGTAACTGTCTTGTTTCCACTGTCTGATAAAATCCAATTGGTTGGAGGGTCTCCTGGCAGCCGTTCCCCAGTCTACCTGCATCCGCTCCCGTTTGAATTACATGCAACATAATCTCGTTACAAACCGATTTCCTGTCTACGATCTTTCGGGCAATTAGTTACATTTTGTACAAGATACTTTCAGTCATTGCTGGCGTTTGATAAATCAAAATTACAAATGTAGGTTTTGTATGGTATGTTTGTACACGGAGATTTTGTTTTTGTTGCAAGTAGTATTCATATAGCCAAGGTCACATCTCAAACTATTCATCTCTCAGCGGGACCGTTCTATCTAACCTTGTTACTGTCAAGGATATCCACTTAAGCGTTTCCTGCATTTTACTAATGTGTGTAGTTGAGCGACAGTACTGCATGATGCCTCGCGGTGTCTATTTGTGTTAACTTTCGATTTGTTTTCGTTATCATATAGGAAAAGTGGTCAATCGTGTAACGTTTGTTAATTTACTTGAAGTAATTTTGAAAAACGTAATAAGTTTTTAATAATAATTGACTTCGTGAGTGTAATGCCATGAAGTTTCATGAGGTCATGGCAGACGGTAGAGTGAAATTTCACGAACCTTACACCAATGGCTCGTCGTACGGCAAGGGAGATAGATACACGGCAGCGCCTAATGAGTAAGTACCTCTATTGATACATGAATGAAACAGTTGAAAAACTGACAAACCGGCACGGAAAGTGCCATTTAAAACTGTGCTAATGAATTATGTTAGCATCGTATTGTTCACGTCATAGCTTTGTTTTGGGAAATGTTCCACGTGAAGTGCTGTGAGATTCCGAGGTCTGTGGGGCGATAGGGATTCTCATTCACTGTAGGTAAGCGGATATAATTTTACAGGAAACAGATTACGAGTATCTTCCGGATGCTGATTGCATATAAACGGCAGGCGTACTGTAAGGTACTGGATGTGGTACAGCACATCAGGTCTGTAAGAATAGACACATTTGGCACACGATGCTCTCTATATAATTCGTAAGGGACCTGGCGTAACTATTTAGTATATACGTATTTATGATAATAATAGTAGGTATCAGTTATATATTATATTGATCTAACCCCTTCACTAAGTAGATTGTAAACGGTATAAAAATAGAAAGTCTAATCCACATTGACAATTTTTCAAAGACGCTTTGGATGTTGTCATATTAAGTGTATTTTAAGATGCCTGGATAAATAGTTGGAATGACGTGGTGTTGCCATCTTATTGGCGCTTATTCTGTATTTTGGATGATGATACAACTTACTAGGTGTTCACAACGACATCTGTCAACATGCGCAGTTCAGTTTCCACCATTAATCGGGACATTACACCCACAGGCGTCAAATTTACATCCGCGCTGCATGTTACCTGACATATCTCGCAGTTTCGATGACGTTGTAAATATTACAAAAATACTTCGTGGACTGCATGTGGCATATCGTGATTGAAATGCGTTTGTCGCAACAGTCACAAAGGAAACTGCCTCTTCTCTTTGTTCACGTGTGATATGAGTGTAGGGGTTACCGCACTCCGGCATCCATGCTGGTGGCATTTTTTTTATTGACTAGTCTGTTGGTCCAGTGATGAGTGAATCTACATATGAACGTGGTCCTGGGGTTAGGCCTCATGGGTTAAATTACCACCTCGTACAAATATTTGTGCGACGAGCACAAGTATTTGTTCTGTCTGGGTGTAAAATATAAGTCTTTATATATACATATATTTACACATGTACTTTACTAGTATGCTTGTTATGTCCCAATAGAATTTTTATTTATTATTTATTTTTATTATTTATTACTAACAAAGAAAAAAAATAATGAATTTGTTGAACAGATAATTGTAACTAGATATTCCAAGACCGCAGAGCACGTTTAACAAGATTGGGTAACGTGCACTGCGCAGTTTCATTTAAATATGCCAGTGAGCAAACACGAACCGAACCCACGTTAGGCGGTTCATTATACGTATTTTGCGTCTCAATGGAATTTAGACCAAGAGGCAGTCTCGGGGCCGCAACGAATTCTTGCATACTTGTAAGAAATTTTCTGAACGCAACTATTTCGTTAATTGTTTCTTAAAAATGCTCCTTCGTTGTTTTATGGTTGCAAGCGCAACCTTTGACCAAATGGTCCTGGGTTCTATCCCTGGGTCGTCCAAAATATTACTTAAACGATGTCTGGATTTGTTTTTGGTCTATAGCTATAGGTTCGCGCCCTATTCCATGGCGGTGCATATAACCTAATTGGGGAAACGTGGGAGTGTATTACAATTTTGTTTGTTTGTTACAATTTGTTTGTTTGTTACAATTTTGTTTGTTACCTAAATACTCTCGCAATACCCCTTACTAGTAGTCCTAAACTTTTGTTAACATGAAATATTCAAAATGTATCTGTTATTGTTTTGGAATCAGTCGAAATAATATCCGACGGTATATGTAAATTTGATATATTTAGATTCATGTTTTAGATTCATTCGTAGCCTTCGTTATGTAAACTAGCGGAGTTCGTGAATATCTTAAATAACTGATCTTAATCGGGTTGCAGCTGAGCCTCAGTCGTTTGAACTGTATGGCGATCTTCGTAAGAGCCAAGTAATTGTAATTGGTGGCCCAAGGTTGTCCGTCAAAGGAGGCTTTCAACTTCCTGGTATCTGTACTGATGTTATTCGTATACTATAGGCATTCTAAAATCTCAATATGTTGAGCGGCAAGTAAATGAAATAAACAGCTCTACAATTTATATTTCACATAAATTTATCAATTTTGAATAATTGAGGGTTGTTTTTTCCTAGTATGAAAAATAGTAGCTTGGCTCTTAGTACTTGCTTTATACTTAGTTCTCTCTATTTTTTTTTAATCCTTAGAAGCGGAAGAAGTGCTAGAACCGTAGTAAATGACAATTCTTATTCTCTGCCTACCCCGATGAGAAATAACCTTGACATGTACGTATACTATACCTGGCGCCTATTTCATGGTGTGATATATGTTGATGGTGTAATGAAAGAAAGTTGGGTTTTAATGTTCTTATGCCTGTATAAGCCTTCACAGGAACAATTGTATATAATTGCTGCACCCATTTCTTATCAACTTACTCTACCTATTTGGTGCGCTTGACTGAGTCAGCACGCAGTAACGCATTCCTTACTAACACATTTCGACATCTTGCACTGTTTTTATCATCATCATCATGAACATTTATCGTTCGGGTCTCCTCTTTAAATGAAATTTCATATAATTAATGCTGTAATTATTTCAAGACGATCAGATTCAATTAAAATGAGGATATTTATCTGACATTGATGTTAGTAGCGCAGTCGTATGTATATTAAAAAATTCTGGAATAGTTTATGATACTCACATACCAATCTGTTAGCCCACTTATCGTAGGCTCTCTGGAGCCCAATGTGTCCTAAATATGCATGTTGCGCAACAAGCTTTGTTGATGTCTTTGTAATAAATCGAAAAGTGACTTACGAAATTCAAATATTGTATTGGATATTTATAATACATGGTTTTTTCCATAGAGAAAAATTGAAAACTTATATTTCGAATTATTTAAAGAAATATATTCTTTATATAGACATATTCTTTCATTAATAAAATATAACCTCGAATCGGATAGTTTGAGGAAGTCGGCAGCCAATTGCACCTGTCTATGCGCATGCCAAAGTAATGTAATCCGCAGCAACATCTAAATCTGACTGTCAGGTGTCGTGTTTATATTAACTTTGATATTCTCTTCACCAATTCACTGACGCCGACCGCCAACGTCACCTCAATCGCCGTTATCGATATTACCGACAATATACATCGCCTTGTTGAAATCTATTCGTTTAAACATTATGCGTGCTGTACCTACGTTAGTTGAAAATGAATGGATGTACTGAAATTCTTTTAGAAATATAATGATGTACGTATTATATTATAGAATTAAAAATTAAAAATTCGAGATTTACTAAAACGGTAAAATACCGAAGTTAGAAGTTCAGTTCTCCAGTTCTCAAAATGGTTCTGTACTTCATATATTTCATTTATACATAAGGGGAGGGCAGAGGAGCATACTCACTTCTCTCCAGCGCGCAGTGTATAAAACATCTATGTATTTACACATGTTGAAAATAATATATGACGAAATAGCAGAATACCGGTTCTACATACATATACATGTGAAGAATTATAAGTTCACAATTACGCGTGCAGTATTAACAATGTACCGTCAGCAAAATATCATTAATCATGTTTCATATTTTTAAACGTTTTTTCATGTCAAAGAAAAAAGAACTTACAGCGTACAGCTAAATACGAATATATATTTCTGTACTGCCGTCTAGCGATATATTTGTTTTTATTATTAACATAAAAATATATCAAATATTGGAATTAATTAAATATGAAGAACTGAATTATTTTTTCCTAAAATTGTTATAGATAAAATTATAGCAATTTTACAAGTACAGTGTGATTTTATTGAATATATTGAGATAAGATAATATCTTGTACATTGAAACGTTATTGAATACGAGGAAAATTATTAACATATTTATATGTACTGTAGTTCTATTGTGATACTTTCATACTGAAATGACAAATTTGTTTACCGTTCTAAATACAATATTTTAACTATCTTCATCTTTAAAAAAATCGAATGAGTTGATTAATACTGTTATTAACATATGGAAACTTTTTCGAATGCATACCAATGATGCAATGATTGATTGACAGCTGAAGGAATGGTGGGCCCTACCATTCGTGATGGGAAACTTGTTATCATAGATCAGCGGAGCGCTTTCCCTTGAGCCGACTGCTGTTTGCATACGGTGCAGATGCCGTGACCTACATGCTGGTCATCACGTATGCATGTAAATTGCTCTGCCCAAGGGACAATACCAACTAGATCGTCTTGCTATGCAATTGTTAAGTAGTTTGCTCTAGTACCTATTACCTGTTTAAGGTGTCTTTTATTGCACTAGAGTCTAGACTATAAGGGACTGTAACTAGACTATAAGGGACAATAACTAGACTTTGATAGGCTGACAAGACTAAGAGATTATGACTAGATTATAAGAGACTATGACTAGACTATGAGAGACTATAACAGGACTGACGTAGTGTCAGTCCTGTTAAATTGGGTAACCTTAATTGTATACTCCATATCTAGGCAACTAAAGGCACGTTTCTCACAATAATCATTTGGCAGTGTGCGGTTATAAATAAATTCATTATCAGGTGTGGAATATATTTGGTTATTCTACACGTACGTATAAATTAACTTTTGCTTTGTGCCGTTCTCTCGATCGAGTATGTGGTGAGAATGGCTGATGAAAGAATGACAAAACAGATATATAATGAGAATGTTGATGGAAGCAGGTGTCGAGGAAAATTAAGACTCACCCATCTTGACCAAATACGTTAGAATCTGGTTGATGGCGGAGTCAGAATTGTCCAAAATCGGCCAGCTATTATGAAGTGAATGAGAATTTAGAAGAAATACGTCCACTCTGTAAGGATAGATATATGTGCCATTCTGTGATATTTGCCTGCCCCGTAAGAGACTGGCGGGAAGATATAATAACAACAATAATAAACTTTAAGTTATACATATTGCCTGTTTTTTTGTAGTGGGACCAGGTTTTATAATGGAGGAAAAATATAAAGAACGAAGTGTAATCCGAGTTATTGTTGCCGTTTTCATTGGAGTAAAAAGAATCAAACTATTTCATTATCGTCACTGGACCTGAAGGTCGAAACTAGAAGATACCTATATAAATATCATTTAAAGATTTTCTAACGTAACATTCTTCCTGTAATCCCCGAAGAGATAGGCGGATGAGTTTAGTGCACTGCTAAGATTCATCACAACGAGGCAGCCTTAAGTGATTTCTTAAACAAATTATAGATATATTTTAAATGTTATCTAAATTGTTAAGTGAATCTTTCCACTTCCGAATAGTTATTGGCATTAATATGAATGTTAAAACCTATGTAACATTTTGGCGCACGTGCAATGCTTTACAAATACCTATAATTACCTGTCCGTAGAGTGTCGCCGACAGATGTGCGGACTGTCAGTTTTACAAAATATTTCAACTCGATTTCGCTTCCATATACTTTCCGCTGTACAAACGTCTAATTCTGACTCTTACTGACACTTGCTGACTCTCAAGTGTTATTTTAAGTCATTAATCATATCACATATCATTGGTCCAGGGATTATTGAGTCTGACTGCTGAGTCGGGACGTGTGGATTCGATTCTCACGCACAATAAATGTGTATGTGATGAGCACAAATATTTGTTTTGTATCTGAGTGTAAAAATATATACATATGTCTATAAATATTTATGTGTAGTTCATTGGCAACTATTTTTAACAAAACAAGATGTCCCAGTCTATTTATATTATTAACTAGCTGTGCCCGCGACTTCGTACGGCCTAACCTAACCTAACACTATTTAATATGATGATTGATCATAAAGATTTGAGCTCTATTTTTCTTGGTACATATTACGTGATGATTGACATAAATTTACGCAACTTCTTTATTTGTTAACCGATTTAAATGAAAAAAAAGGTAAATGTTAAATGAACGCCATCAAAATATAATCCTGAAAACTTCATTCAAATCGCATAAGCCGTTTCTGAGATTAGTGTGCACAAACATACAGACATACAGACAAAATGAAAAAATATTGTTTTGGGTTCTCTTGCGTATATAAAGGCCCCCTATTATGAAATGGTGGCCCCCTATTATGATGAATGATTTTTTTTTAATATTTTCTATGTACAGGCAGCGAGCAGTTACAGTTTTATTATATGTATAGATGTAATGTATGTATTTTTATAGTCCTAACACAAGTTGAACACAAACACGTGTCGTCAATATTAACGATCTGTCACATTATTCTTCTGCGGCAACGAAAATAGTGTTTATGTATATCAATATTATTTTTACACAGGAGTATGCGAGGCATATTATCGTATTTATTGCATTGTATTGATTTTATGTCTACGGAGCGTGACAATGTTCGTTTGGAACGACATTTGTTATTGATTAAAGTAATTGAACATGTTTTGGTTTTAGTCCAAATATTTTATGTTCGTTATTTAATATCATTGATTTAATAACTACATTATCTCGTGCTGTATACCCCTATTTGTGTGCGATTATTGTGCAAAGTAATTGTGTTGCAGGGAAACAGGATTATGTAAATTATAATTAATGTTAGATATGCAAAGGACGTGTCCTTTTTGGATCCTCGCTGCTCATAAAGCGGGAACTTAGAATGTAATTATTTAAATTTTTATTTCTATTATAAACTAAATGTAAATTCTTTTGATTAACTTCCAAGTCATACACAATACATACAAATTGTTTTTTATTGTTTTCTTTCTACTCTGTTCGTTCCCACCTTCAGTTTACTATCGGTACCTCCATTGTTACAAATGCATTTATTTTTAGAAATGTTACAAGATGCCTACAGTATGAATATTTAACTAAACATTATGTAAAATCTCAACTTATTCACTTCTGAGAAGTCATTTCATCGATGTCTATTATTAGAACAAATCTTAGAAATAAGCAGCAATGCTTCTGAAGTTGAAATGTATCAAGTTAAATTTTGTTTCAGAATCTTCGTAAATAGGTCGCTACATCTCGAAAATGTCAAATTCTACGGATTTGATATGGACTACACTCTGGCCGGTGAGTGATTACACTGTGATTTATTAATACATTTTAGATTGGATTGGTCGCATCCCACGTTACGATATATTTTCATGTGGGCTGAATGGAATTTTACGTGGCTTGCACAGGAAAATCAATAACCAAATGACTGTAATATATGGCACGTGGCATGTGGATGACGATAGTATTAGTGTATTTTCGTAACATACGATGTAAACGCATTTTTTCTGTATAATTTTTCTTCCTTTGATTTAACGTAAGTTGTCCTTTGCAGAGTACAAATCGCCTCAGTACGAAACGTTAGGCTTTAATTTAACCAAAGAAAGGCTAGTGTCCAAAGGATATCCGAGGGAAATATTAGAATTTGAATACGATCCTTCCTTTCCAGTCAGGTGAGCTATTGTGAATAAATAATTCTTGTACACGTGCATAACAGACAATAAGAAAAGCATAGTGGTAGATTGACGATATATGCATGCTCGTTGCCGTGGGTTCGATACGAACAACTGAAGATGGAGCTCTGTTGCGGGCTACTAGAGGTCTATATGCAACATTGGACGAAGCCGTAAGAGTATTTTGCAGGCTTTTAACTTGCTTTATTCATTAATGTAACCTTCAAAATGATTCAAATTGGTCCGTAATTTAACTCTGTTTAACTTTATCAACAAGCTTCTCATATACTACCTACTGGCAGTTGGGTTATTTTAAGAACGAATACGAAGAAGTCGTACCATGTTGTGTTTTAAATCGGCGAAGAGGTTTCAATAATATTTAAGATAATTCCTGAGGCATCTATTGCTCTAAATATTTTTCTAATTTACACGGTGATTGAATGCATACTTTAAATTTTTATAAGAGTCCCAATTCACCGTCTTGTAATATACCTAACGTTTTGTTTCAGAGGCCTGTGGTTTGACACATTATATGGTAACTTATTAAAAGTAGACGCTTATGGTAACATTTTAGTGTGCGTGCATGGTTTTGAATTTTTGAAACAGTAAGTGTATAAATCCATCTCACAAATGTTTGAACCACATTTGATTTAGTGGAATTATTTATATTTGAATTTAAATGTTTATTTTTCAGTTCTCAAGTATACGAATTATATCCAAACAAATTCTTGACGTTGGACGAATCGAGAGTTTACGTACTGAATACGTTATTTAATCTGCCAGAAACCTATTTAATAGCTTGTTTGATAGACTTCTTCACGAATTCTCCGCAGTACACCCGGTAAGCGTAGCGCGCATGCCCTTTATTTGAAACTGTCTACAGTTATTGCCTCGATACGTTGAACTCTTGTGGGCGTTTGCTTATTCTCGCTCTCTGTCTCTCTGAGACCATTGTTACGCGTCTATGAATATTTCACAATCTCTGAACGCCAAAATAAACAGGTTACAAACAAAATTTATCTAATTTGTAATAGTTGTATAGTGTAATTTGTAATAGTTGTATATTTCCAATTTTATACTTACATTGTTTGGTAGTTAGAGACGTAGTCGTTGGAGTGTTTAATGGTCTTTATTTGTGTTATCCTTTCCGATACTTCGGGTATAAGTATCATGAAACCTATACAATCATTCCGTATTTTTGTGCTTTTAAGGGAGAGAACCGGTGTAAGATGTGGGGATTTGGCTATGTCGTTCAAGTCAATATTTCAAGACGTGAGAAATGCAGTAGACTATGTACACATCCACGGGGACCTCAAGAAGAAGACTACTGAGAACCTGGATTTGTACCTGAAAAAGGATGAAAGGCTACCGATGTTCTTGTCGAGAATCACTGAGAGCGGAGCGAAGTTGTTCATACTGACCAATAGTGACTACAACTTTACAGACAAAATCATGAATTATCTGTTTGATTTTCCACATGGCGCCAAGGTAAATCTATTACATACAAACATATTTCATATAGACGTAGGCAGAAACTAAGAATTTCCAATGGCAAACTTCTTTCGCCTCTTTATCAGCCATTCAAGTCGTTATACACGCTCGTCGATTAAAGTAATTAAGATCGTCATCATTCGATAACGTTATTTATTATATTTAATTGGGTTGTATGAATGTATGTGACGGAATCTTTGAGCTCAATTTTTACTAGTTTCTAAATGTCTGATCAACTTGAAACTTTGCACACGTCTCAAGGACTGATGACAATTACAGACTAAAAAATGAAAAATAAATAATAGTTTAAAAAAAACTAAAAAAACACGCTTTTATTGCTAATC
>DWMG01004472.1:0-10908 GCA_018244855.1 Elbella merops | reverse complement strand
CGCAATCAAAGCGGGAATCCGATTGATGACATGGCGAAATAATTGTTTCGTGAAATTGAAAATATCGCGGCCTGTTTCTGTGTAACTCCTTAAAAAGCAATTTACACCACATAACGATCGACACTTTATTTTTTACAGTCCGCATTGTCGATGGCGAAATTAGATTTTCTTTGTAATCGTTTGTCTAAGAATCGAAGCATATAATAACTTCATCAACGACATATATTTATTATAGATATGGAGAACTGTTCCATGCACGTACTTGTGTGATGACACTGAAGTCTTTTTACACAGATTTTTCATATCATCTTAAGTTTCCTTTATAAGATTCGATATCATTCAAAAGTCATTCCATGTGATCTTAAACCGAGCTTGGCGACGAACACACGCCAACAGATTCAAAGCAACGAGACGTAAGTACAGTTCTTCATTTTAAGTTAATGTCGTCGACTGGTTTTAATTATTCACTAGTAGACAGGCAGAAGGAAAGTTGTTTGTTGTAGTCGTAACTTTACACACAGACATGACAAACATAATCCTATTCTAGAACACCCAGTGTTGTAGTCACAGTGTTGACCAAGTTTAGGGACTCGAAACCAACAATACATGGCAACAAGGTGACAAGCTGAAAAGGCTGTCAAAGGCTTGAAAGAAATCAATTCCAAATATTTTTTATTGCGTACACTGGAGTAAATAATATACTACGGAGATTTATTTTAAGAAAACATTAACGGGAACTATAATAGGTATACCTGCTCCTGAAAGCAAAAAATAAATAACAAAGTCGGGCATTATCTTAGCACCGCCCAATTTTTCCCAGAGGACACAAATTACCTTCCGTTACTTCTTAGCTGCTGGCGTGTCATAGCGATAATTATCACTATATTCAGAATATAACTACTAATCTATCATTCTCCAGTCTTCAGTCTCAGTCGCGACCTCGCTGCAAACGCCGGGAGCTCATGAGGAAGGACCTTGTACAGGTCCGAAACTAGTCGGGTCATCCCGAAAAGTGCACGTGAGTTAAGCGGTTACATTTATAATCATGTGTACCTAAATACTCACGAAACATTTAACAGTAAAATAATGTGTCATTGTCAATTCTATATAAAAGTACACTTAATATAAATCATTTAAATATCACCTCGAACGAGCTAGCATATATGCTACAGTCACATACGAGTATGTACATATGTATGTATATAAACATATATATTATTACAGTAAAATCCTCGAATCTCATCACACCTGTGACATGTATAATAAAACTTTACCAATAAGCAATATTTCACAGTCGACTTCAATCGCAAATGCCAATATATTGAGGCAATTTCATTTATATGTAGGTATGTTGTAAAATTGGAGATTTTTTGTCTTATAGAAGCAATTGGGCATGTCATCATCTGACGTCCATCCATGTTTACATCAAAATGTTAGATAGGACTCAAGTTTCACCTGAGGTTGAAGCTGATATCACGGTAACAAAATTAGAAATACTAATTGTTTACACTACAAATCATCACTTAATTATAACATAACTTAGTGACCCAATATTTTAGAAGTTTGTTATAATGAAGAGAAACAGTTTTGTACTATTAAGCATATGGTAATAAAATTCGATCGATAATGTCAACAAGAACCCATCGAATAGTTAGTCTTAAGGGGAAGCTGAATCGAATGAAAAACTCTAACTAGATATGTTGTCAGCTTGACTATGAAGATACGGAGACCAAAACTTAGTTCCACAAAAAGCAATTTGGGTAAGAAAACCCAACGGGATCTTTTGTCGTAACTTCAATATCACTGAAACTATATAGCAGTGAGACAACATCTTTTATACATGACAAAGATAAACTGAACACGCTACAGGACTTTTGTATTTACGAGTATATGTACCTATATTCAGGAAACTATATCTCCTTATTCAAAATAGGCCAACACTTCTCCACGACCCCAGTTAATGAAAAGTGACGTGACACGTATTGTGTGAAGATGTGTTTGATTAATAAAGCCTTTTTTATGGACTTGAGATTTGAAAGGACATTTGCGATGTTCTAAAAATGCTTACTTTATTTATTGTCCACGCCCTTGTATTATATTACTTTTTAGCCTTTCATATTCAGTTAAACAAAAGCGTTATTCTTATTTTTAAAAACGCAATATCAAGCCTGTTGTCCCCGAAGGGGTAGGCAGAGAAGGGTACAGTGTATTTTAATTAATTAGTTTTGTAATATAGATTAAGTAATTAATCAAGGATTAATTTGAGTGACAACTGCCACGTTAATCGAGTCGAGTGCGACTGCTGAGCGAGAGGACCTGGATTCGAATACTAGATCGGCTATTGTCAAGTTTCTCCAACTCGAATCTCTTAGTGATAGTTCGGAGTCTGGAGTACTGGACGTAAACATAACTGATGAAACGTGCGCTATACTCTTGTACCTACCCCTTCGGACAATAGAGGCGTGATATTATGCCGAAACCCTAGTTTACTATTTTTCTTAAAAGGTACAATTAGTAGTATAACCAGATATAACTCAAAAATATTTACAAACATCCTTTGTTAGAATATTTACAATTTTACAGTCGTTTAACTCGTGTGATCCTTTTACAACTGTTTATAATTTTGTAATAAATGGTCTGACATTTAAGATTCCACCGCCCAGCGGTATCTCGGAAGCCTCACAGTTAATACTACAAAATGTATTATGTTTCCTCGGTTGGCAATATTGAAATGTATAAATAAATACATTACAGTATATAAGCTGAATGTGTTGAAATTAATTTTCAAACTTCCCTATCATTTCACTCACGCATTATTTCAAGATCACCAAATCCCTCATGTTCATTCAATATTGACATATTTTAATCAAGTATTACATGTATGTATATTAATATTCGTGAGTTATTTAGTATCTATCAGAGTTGTCTCATTTCGGGGGAATAAATTAGTGCTTGCCGTCTCGAGTTTGGTGTACCGCGAAACTAAACAATACTTACAGCGGCTGTCAGTCTTGCTTTTAGAATTAAAGCTTTACGTATGGTATATCAGACTGAATTTCATACAATGTAAGGTTTCCGACTGCCGCATAATGGCACTTACGACCCTGCTATATAGTAATTATTCAAAATCGTCCCCCGCAACGCTTAATGCGTCTAGAAAGTTCGGAGTTATAAGACAATATTTCATAAAAAATTGTACATACTACTATTATTGTGTATATTGTGTCGTGTGTATATTGTGTACTATTATTGTGTGTATTATTTCTATTTATTCAATGGAGGACTGCATGGGTTAACTGTAATAAAAAGAGAAGGCCACGAAGGTTCGAGAAGGATCAAGAAAGTTTGGGTAATAGAGGATGACGGTCACTACTAATATAATTACACTGCTAAGTCTGCAGAAACAAATGCACGTATTGTACACAAATATTGAGTACCGTTATTGTAGACCCTTATAAAACTTCTCTTAGAGGTCTTGGTGAATAAACCTACTTAAAGGTCTAAAGCACGCAATTTTGATCATCAAAGTCAACAAAGCAATTTGGCAGTAAAACGCTACAACTTCATATTGTGCGATTATTTTAAGTGATCTCTAACAACCAGAACATCTGAAGAATTTAAATGTATTAAATCCGGATCCCGCCGCAACCTTGTTGCAATCGGCTGAAGCTTATGTTGAAGGAACCCGTATAGGTCTGAAACTAGTCGGGGAATCCCGAAAAACGTATGGGTTAAGCCAGTACGTAAATAATCAATTACAATGTAGCACAGATATTTGCATCTTCACTTTTACCATAGGTACACACCCATATAGTAGAACTACGCCAATTTGAAAACTTTCGAAGTCAATTTAGTTAATTTTTATACAAGTAGACTTTACTTGAGTATAATAAACGAAAAAAAACATCTCTTCTTTAAAATACTCTTTTATCTAATACGTGGATCACAATATTTTTGTGCCTATATTCTAATAACGTTTTATATACATGTGCTAGGAAAGAAATATCTTCCGTTTAAGCTGTAAAAGATACATACATATAAGTGAAAGTATCTTTTAAAATTAATAACATTTTAAAATTGAGATAGTAAAATATTAAAAGCTGATGTTACATAACCGTTAAAGGAAAATGTCTAGAAAATGTGTCGTTGTGATCAAAGCTTAATTGCATTGACCGCGCTTCGGCGACGGATGTCCGGTGATCTTGAACGAAGAAAATGGATTAAAATAAAAACACGACAACGTAAGGACCGCTGAACGGATTATGTACCCTGTGTACGATATTGCATGGAGAATATTAATTTATAAAGTTTTCATCCAAAACGTTGCTGAGAATGAAGCAGTTTGGTCAAACCTTTCATTATCAATAAAAAAGTTTTAGTATTTACTTATAGACATCCAGTTAATGAAAGTCGACCAAGCTGGACAAGGTAAGTCAACAAAATTTAGACATTTTTAGACATTTAAAAACGTTTCCAATACAAAACGTTTCTATTTCGTACTTTGAATGCGAAAACAAGTTTTTGACGTCACAGCAAACAGACAAACAGTGAGTTTCGCATTTATAATATGTATGTACATAAAATATAAAGTATTTGGTACAAGCGTGTCGCCGTCGCAGGAAGCCGCGACACAAAATAAAATTGATATCGCTGCGCCGCGGGCGAGCCGAGAAAAAGCATTTTTTGATATAAATGACTTTTTAAATTTCATCGTTGCACACAGTTTCTCTATCAATTGTTGAGGTTCGCTCACGTAACTGGATTCCGGACGGCATTTATTGTGTACGACATACGAGATCGCGACTTTTATAACACCAAAGTTGACGTAAAGCCGCGTGTATTTACGAGATTAACGTTCGTGTTAGAGAAATGTTTGGTTCTTGCGGATTATCAACTGTACATCACACTCCAGTACATAGGTCTATATATGCACCAATTACATACTGCGTCATGAATAAATTATTGTTGTTTATGCCCATATTGCTATTATCTAATTGACACTGGTTCTTAGATTTAAATGGAACATAAATGGATCATCACTAGATTTTCTAAAACTGTATCATATATACATAAGTAGTAAATAGTAAATACATCAGATACCAGAGACATACGTTAGAATCTTCAAACGAAACAACAAATGTCGCATCACTCAGATACAACATTTATAGTAGTATCGCTTATTTGCGCCTACATACAATCGAATGTAACCGCCAACATTCCCGCAACATTTATCGATACGAAACCAAAATTACTATGCAAAATATTATATCCGGAAAATTTCCTGAACAACGCGTTGAAGTTTCATAGGATGTTAAGTGGCGCTACAGTTGTAAGGTGCAAAAGGTACATGCCGCAATTACTGAAGCTGACATGTGCTCAGAACCGGTAAGAAGTTTCATACTCATGTTGGCTCGAACGCTAAATATATTGTGCTACAATTTACGCAACAAGTGAGAAGGGTCCGCGCTCATTGGAGCCGCCAGAGCTGCTAACAACTTCAACTACATGTATTGCCCCTGACAATAAAAACGTGTTACTGAAACTATTCCGTATTGTTATTTCAGGTAAATACAAATAGAAATTATTACGTAGCATCAGTTAGTAAGCATAGGGTACCGAGTGTAATTACCACTCTCTTCATATAAGCACGCTGGTTTCGCATGCTCCTGACGCCCCATCAGCCATCATCTTATAAATCTGACCATTAAAATACATTTGCCGTACGATATTGTTTTTTAGCAATGAACATAATTATACTAGATTTACGTAGTATATATAAATATTGGTTTTAATTATAGTTCATTCATACACACAATCTTTACTTTTGCATTGACAAATTTTTCTTTCTTTCTCTCGACCCTTTTATCATTCCACTGTTGGAACTCGGGTCTCCTTTTAGAGCAAAAGTGTTAAGGCCACAGTTGATTACAAATTACATTAGGACTATTATCACCTTTATTGACTATTCTTGTAAATATTCTTACACGACTAGTTATATTATAATTTCCAAACAATTTATTATAATTCAGCTAGAAGGACTCTAAAAATCGGATTCCAAAAGCCGTGAGTACATGTATTTTGTTACTTCCTGGAACCCAATATTCACCCCTTACCGTTTCAATATATGAGAGTACGGCCTAAGAAACGATTAATTCATTATTATTCCTCTGCTTTGCATAGAGCAAAGGGATGTGGGTTTCCATGTACTGTAGATACATGTGTACAGAGTATGCAATACATAGAGATAGGCCGTTAACGGGAATCAGATTACGTATGTGCATTATGATAGGATTCCAGAGTAGACATTTAGGTCGGTGGCCGTCAGTATCTACATTTAGGATCTCGCCCTTTCTGCACAGATTATGTGTGTTTCATACAACAATTAGTTGTGGCTTCACAACTCGAGCGGCCCTGTTTATACTTTCAAACTGTGTTAGCAATTGTTTTGAGATGATTCGGAAAGATGAATATTTATGTTCGCCAAAAATTGGAGCCAAAAGCTCGTTGGAATTTCATATTTTAATTTCAATTGGACAACTTTTTTTGGATAACTTTTTACAATAAGTTCAGTCCAACTAAAAATATTGATTGGAATAAAAAAATATATGTAAATCAATTGGTGTAACCATTTGGAGTTGAAGAATTTAAAACTTGTTAACTTAAAATTTTAAACATCCTTTCTTAATACATCATCATAAACTCTTTAATCGGTCAACTGTTGAACACTGATCTCCTCTTAAAATGAAAACGATAATGACACCTGTTTTAAAAAAATACTCACATTTGTTTGTGTACATATTTAATAACTAAATAGAAATACAGATACTTTGAATATATGTGTGATACATATTAGGTTTATAAACATTTAATGCATGTATGTACGTGTTATGAAAAATTACTGAATTGAATATTAATTATTTATCGATTGTAATAAAACTTATATGATTATAATTTAAAAAAAACATTAAATTGAAAATGGTTTTCATTAAGTCTCATATTGTACGATTTACGATTATATCGTTAAAGGATAAATTAAAAACGTATGAGATGCTTTAAGCATTCACAATTTTTTACCTAAATCTATGTTTTTCTTCGAAACTTTATGTTAAAGAGATATGCCTCCAAAAGCCAACAGTTTATTTACATCAATATTGGCTTATCCATATAAATATTATTGCTACTATATGACTTAAATAACTACAGGTACCAAGTATAACTTTCATAGGTATGTACTTAAATGTAATCTCTCGTACCCTACCCAGGGCCGTCGTGCACTTTACTATTTATAAGACATTTTGTAAACCTAAAACATTCCTGGAAATAAATGTATATGGAAGTAACTCTATCTGTCTGTCTGTTAGATTTTCACGCCCGAACCGCTAAAACGATCTTGTTTTAATTTGATATGGAGATAAGTACAACCCTTGGAAGGGACACAGGCTACTTTATTCAAATAAACCCTGCATGATATAAGGGGTGAAAGAATACATGGGTACTATGTAGGTTCTCGCGCGATCACAGTCCCTGTTAACACATGTAATTAAATGTTGTTGACTATGTCACAAAAAATAATAAAAACACATATCTAATCGCTTTATGATAAATTAGGACATTGTAACCGTCTTTTTGTACAATACGTATATAATCTATTGTCATATTTCACTGTTCCATCTTTGTGGTACAAAATGTATTTTATAATATTACAGTCTTCTTCTTAGCGTGTCGATGACAAACACATTCTGTGATAGGTCCCTAAATGGTAATATTACAGTATAAACCTTATTATACACGCATTAAATTGTAGTTGTAATTGTCAATGACTATTCCAGAATACTGATACATTAGTGTTGATATACTTAGTACCTAGGTACTAAGTACTTGGTTATGTCTGGTTATGTGTCATGTCTATACATGGTTTGTAACGTTACATCTGTAAAGATAAAAATATTTGGCACTCTATGTTCTCTACCTACCGTATAAGATACTTGAGTAGATACTATATAATAATAAATAAGAAAATAACATATACACGTATTAGGAAGCAATTAATGAAGCGCAACGTCCTCGGAAGGAAGAGCGAATAGGCACTTTAGCGGTCGACGCACTGA
Organism: Elbella merops; assembly: GCA_018244855.1. Taxonomy (NCBI): domain Eukaryota; kingdom Metazoa; phylum Arthropoda; class Insecta; order Lepidoptera; family Hesperiidae; genus Elbella; species Elbella merops. Next base: position 2,800 of record DWMG01004472.1, on the reverse strand, counting down.
CCACGTAAAGATTCAATCAGGAAAGGTTTAATTTTTGACTCGTCGATGAACGAAGAGTATTCAAGCATATTAAGAGCGTATATCAGTGAATTTTCCTTATTATACTCGTCTGTAAGTACGTAATTAACCGCACGGTCCTTGGAAGGCTATACAAAGAGGCAGTTATTTAATGAGTACACGAACCAGATGGATATTTTTTAAATGAGGTTTAGTTTCGAATTTTGTGTTGAACCCATTTCATTTGACAAATATTTTTAGCTTAATAAGAAGACGTTACAAAAAACACAAGTGTGTATGTGGGTGCGCGTGTGCGTTCGTGTGTACGTTTACACAGATATAAACAAATTCAGGTCATCGAAAAACATTTTGTATGGAGGTATTTAAAATTAAGCTTATAGCTATATACATTCATAACTGCAAACACATGATATATAATCATTTTGAACCGATGATTCAATTTTAAACAAAAACTGAATTTTGTTACTTAGCATTAACGAATCTTTAAATCTACAGTGATTAGCTGTAATTCGTACATACGTCTGAAAGTATGTAATGAACCGCGCGGTCCTCGGAGTGTAGTACTCGTATAAGGAGGCAGTGATGCGATCAGCACGGACCGCATCAGGAATCAATTAGGAACGGCTGGCGGCCACGACGTGCCTGCCGCATGAATTATTGACGACGCTGCCCGTCCGCGCGATTTTCCCCTACCATTCAACCTCGCAGTCGACAAGATAGCTCTGAGCTCTCGTAAAATAAATGTCAAAGAAAATGTATTTTTAGTTCTTACCATACATTTTTCATTTCAATATAAATTCTGTGATATAATTTTAATGGTGCAGTATTAATTTTATTTTAACACATGTATATGTTATGTGAACATTTCGTATTTCAGTTACGATGCAATTTGGTTGTTTCCATTAATTTCATATATATTTTTTTATTTTATCTATGAACTACCAATACGACCTCTACTCTTATCAGCTCCCTGGCAATCTTTCGTTCTTTTTAGTTAGATAGTTCTACTTACTGTTAGTTCTTTTTTAAATAAAATTGGCTACATTGATTTATCTCCTTCTAGGCCTGAATACCGAACTAGGATCTGGTAATTGAAACAGTAACAAGAAAATATCGACGCTTGATCGTGAACACGTAGGTACCGAAATTATTCGAATCGAGTTGCCGTATAATATCAAAATATTTTAGAGCGGGTACACAACGTTGAAATTAAATGTATCTAGACAAAATGTTATAGGTACACTTTATTAATTTTCAGAGAGAACTGTATAAGTTACAAATGAATTTGCTACTTACTTTGTTTAAAATGTACAGCCGTCACAGCGATGATAAAACAGTGAAGCGAGGTATGTGTTGATCCTATTCCTAGTGTTGATCCTAGCAATGTACGGGAATGGTATAAAATTACTTACTAAATGTATACTTTGAACTATAAGAAATGTACTGATATTTTGCTCTGTCTCTAATTTATACGCCAAATATCAAGGAAGGTTTAGTTAACTTTGTAAATTGTCATTTTCTGTGTATTATATATAGCCATTACGAATTAACGTTTATACATGTCCAATGGCTTGCGACTCAAACTTAATGTTATTTGTAGCAGGCGAACAATAGATGTACATCTAGTGAGTAGATTAGCGAGCAAACTCGATTGCCTGGCCAGATTATCCTGTCTGTCATACACTTAGCCGAGTGCGGTGGCTAGTCTGGGCGGTTTCATGTTATTAAACTACTTTAGCTATCATTGAACTGGCACTTGACGTATAAATACGATTTGCTTTCAAGTAACTAACACAATTTATAGTCTAAAATATGAGATTAGTTACTTGATAGTTTTTTATATTTGTTTTGCTACTTCAAAATACTATTAAAATTATTTCCCGCAGTATCAAGATGATTGATGAAACTGAGAGCTGACTTCTAATAAGTTTATAAACGTGTAACGTTATTTCTATCTATCTTGTACATTAATCAATTGTTATATTCTGATCATGAAGTAACGTGCCTTCTCTGGATTTAAAGTTGACCACGGAAAATCCCTGGACGGTTATTCGGATAGGACATACCGTGCCAAGCCACTACATTTATTAATAATTTCTTCACAGCAGATATGACGACAGAAACGGCACCAGAAAATACTGCTCCTGGCAAATCATACATGTACAATATGGACATACCGTACCAGCTACCTACTTCATTATAATATAACACTTCACTAGAGTCATTTCAGGCTTCTACAGAAAATGTACTTCCAAAGATATGACATATTTTTAGAAATTAAAAAAGTACTCATAAAGCACCTATATTTGTACATTTGTATATTTTGCACATCTACAGTAATATTGGTAATACTTTGTATACGTACACTTATATTCGTGTACTTGGCTGTAGGTTGCCACAAATAAATCCTAAAAATGACATATTACTATCAACTTAGTTATAATTTTATTCCATTCCATTAAATAGTAATCTACGCCAACACAGTACGCAAAACTTAAGGTGCGAGAACTTCAAAAAACTGCAACTGACATTGAAATAAAACTGCGAGGTATTTTCGAACAAAATTAATTTTGTACATAACTTGATTTAAATCGTAGTGCATTGTAACGCTAAGTCGATTGTTTGCTAAATTATTGTTTTCTTAGAGAAATCTACTGAAAGAGAAGTCTTATAACAGTCGAAATACAATACAATACCAGTCGTTAGTACGCCGCGGCGGGATTCGCCGCATGGGTGCGAGATTACGGGCCCCGAGGTTTCCCTCCTTACCCGGGCAGTCTCA
>DWMG01004471.1:0-10908 GCA_018244855.1 Elbella merops | reverse complement strand
TATTATAAATGTTACAATCATTCTATTGGCAATTATCTATGAGAGAATAGTTATGAACCGCAGTAAAATGCACCCCACGCTTTTTACTCTGAATTGAATTATTATTTTAATATTATTATTTCATTTTGAGGCGATTTGTTATGATTGATTGTTCGATTTTCTACTACTGTAATATTAAACTCTTGTCATTAAAAATTATTTTCTAGTTTTTAGTTCCATTAGCAATAAAAGCTTGTTTTTTAGTTTTTTTTAATTTTACTACCATAGTTTACGCCCCTTTAATTTTATTTTTTACGATGTTCAATAAATCTAAATTAAAACAGTAGTCATAATTTTTAGAATGTACATCAACGCTTTTTCAGATTGTTAGCCATCAATTAAACGAAGCAGTACCAATTAATTTAACAAGCACTTTGACTTGAAACTGACACCAATTAATTGAATGTCAGTCTGTGTGAAATATCGAGCCGGAAATTTAAAAATAATTTTCAAACGGTACGTCTCTTACTGTACTTTTACTGTGAACAAGCCGGATCTTCGATTCTCCCCAAGACCCATATTGAACGTCAGAGATAGAGGGCGTCATTATATTCGTGGGCGGTTTCACTTCATTGTGTTGGGTTCAGCCCGCGATTCTATTAAGATTTGTGACCCTCGGGCAGATCCGACTTTCTTTATCTAACGACCGTTCTCTCTTTTACGAATTCTTCAGAATATGCGTTAAAATAATGGGCATCGTCGTGGGTCGGTAAAGCCGGTCAATTATTTCGTATGTTACATCTGGAAATACAGCTGGAAACTAACTTCCAAATTTAAATCACCTTTATGTTTCTATAATTTTTTGCTTAAATTTATAAAAACATCAACATCACGCCTGTATTTCCTTGTAGAGTTAGACATAGGCGTGTACTATCACTCTTTAATGAAATTATCTTAATTGATAATCTTAATTAGTATTTACTGAAATGAATCGTATAAGATCTGCCCCAACAGTATTACCTCATGACGAACATCGTTACTAGGAGGGTTTTCAAAAGAAGACTGCACCTAATTTCATATCCATTCGCAGGTTATAAGTCTCAGTCATTTTAGGAATTGTCTAATAATAATCCCCTGTTGTCAATGGACACAAATGTACAGATAAAGAAAAACAATTCTTGTTTTGAGTATTTCAATATACTTAGTCCCGATGTTTTCTTTGTTGAGAGTTTCATTGAGTAAGTTATTGAGGCTCAAATAGAAAGGCCGGCACCAAACCAATTGTAAAAATCGACTGAATCATCAACTAAATTCCCTGTATTCTATGATTTGAGCTTTATTCTGGTTTCTTGAAATTTTGATCATCAATACCATTATAACTGGCCTGGTCCGGTGAACAGTTAGACGTACGCTTTTCTAATAGCACGATTCCAAGCTTGATGTTCGCTCCAGCACACGTCTGCTCCATCGGACATTGGTTCTGCGGTAAATGTGGTTAACTTGTGCACACAAGGAGTTTATGAATACTTATTATATTTAAAAACACGCGTTTTATATGCAAATATATGCGCAGTCTCGTTTTTTTCATGTATGTACTACTGTGAATATAGCAGTGATACATAGGTACTATTATAACATTATTCAGTTTGCAAATACTGCGACATTAATCAATATGAGATAAAACTTAATGTAACAGAAGTAAAACTACTATTGTTATGTAACATTTTTTTATTGAAATAAAACCTACAATTAATATAAGTAAGGAGATTGCTAAATTCGTTCATAAGTGTCTTAAGGCTCATCTGACGATATCTTTTTTAAATCTTACTTTACATTTCCATACTTCTACTGTAAAAATTTCCGGAAAACAAAAAAAAAATACTATTTGAACCATTGATATAAAAAAAACGCAATAAAGTTATTCCACTGTCATTTTATGAGTCGTGTTCTAATTCATTCGAGTCAAACATTTATCGATCATGCTTCAAGGCGACGGAACAGTTTACATTATCAGTGGAGGCTCCGCAGTAAAATACCTCGAGAATGTGTGAATTTTGCTCTCGATATTATAGCGAAATCAATTAGTTCAGTACTACATTGTGCTCATACATAAGAGTTCCATGAATACATAACATCACGCCTGTATTTCCCGAAAGGAGTGGGCAGAGAAATGTAGTAAGTTTCAACAATTATCTGTTACGTCTCATGTAAATAATAATGAAACTGTCGCCGTACACAAGTCACAATTCCGGCTCCGTCCTACTACTAGGAATTTAGAGTTAGATAAACTTCACAATACCTCAATCAGGAATCGAATCTACGACCTTTTTTGCAGTCGTGTAAGAAATTCATAACCCAACGGGGCAGTTTTATAATAATACAAAAGTATTACGCGAGCGGTCCATTAGCCACTCGAAGTTGTCACATCGCTAAAAGCTAAGACGACGCAACGTGAATGATTCCTCGCTCTTTCCGACATGCCGCTGTTCAAGTCAGCCGGTAAATGTATACAGAAATAGTACAAAACGAAACGTAAAGTAAGGCTTTATAGTACATAATTATGATCAATTTACCTGGGCCCTTTAATATTGCTTAAAAACTGCTCCATCAGTAAAAGTAATCGTTTTAATTGCATTACTTTCTGTGATTAATGATGGCTGAATTTTAATTTTTCTAGTTAATTGGTTTATTAATTTTTATGCGTTTGTATTGTTTAACCTTACTAAGGGCAAAAAAGACATTGGAAACCTAAATCGAAGTAATTTTCATTTTATCTTTCCGTTTATACATATATATTTTACCCATAGCCATCAGGATCAACGTAATCATACACACACATTCAGTAGAAGTTGATCTATATACTAGAAGTTATGTACAATGTTCCATTAACTTCAAAAGTCAATATTTCATGTCCACAGATTCAATTACAGATTACAGAAGTAATATTTTTCGATGGTAACATGAGATTACGACACGTTTAATAGCTTGTCACAACACGCTGTGTCGTGTGTAGCCAGAAAATGTTTTACGAGGAACACATGTACTCGTAGATTTATTATATTATGTTTATCGTACGTGAGGATGGCTCACGTGGTTTGTAGCAGAAATTGCTTTAGCATATATTTCATATAATATTCCTCAATGAATTTAGGCTATTTGTACTTTGTAGTGGTATACCCCTACCGTTACTACAAGATTTCCATTTCTTCTACTTGAAGGTTGCTTGAAAAAGATCGCTTAGTCAGTGATATGACCATCTTTTAGATAATTGCTTATTATTCATTGATTTTCGTGAATGAATGTATAGTTTTTACGATGAATGTATAGTTTTTACTAGTAAAATCTTTTTACTGCCTTAAAATCATCATCACCATCATCTATCCTGGTATTGTCCGTTAGCGGTGAATTTCCTTTCAGGATGTACAGGATCTGGGCCATGGTTAGCCATGCGGGCCATTTGCGAATTAGCATAACAAATATGAAAACTGAATAGTATAAACAAATGTTGCATGTTAGTCCCAAGACGGCACTGATTTGGCCTCGGAATTGGGGTACGACTCGTTTATTGATATTGTTGAAGGACGGCGCCCGAGCGCATGACCTCTATTAAGGAAATTTCCCGTGTTTCCGGGCATATGGAGCACGTTACGCAATTATTGTTATAGTCAGATAACAGTTGCCAAATCTCGCTGGAGATCCATAAAGCGGGTTACGGTATTACGTTTAAAATCTCTTGGAAACCATTTCAACTTGGGTCACTATTTCCCCGTGATGCCTATTCAAAGAAATAATCACGAAGAAGTTATATTAAATTCGGAAAATATATCGGGGATACACGGGGAATATGGGCGAAATCCCCCGCAGGAAGGTCTACTCGTATATAGTGCCATGGACTGAGACCGGCAGAAGATGATATTAATTATGAATGATCAATGAAAATATTGACGTAGTTGATTTCGTTTAAATAATTACTTAAAATATTTTGTGAAAGCATTTTAAATACAAATTTATTTAGAGACCGCCTGATATTGGTTAAGAGTTGAATAATTATTAAGAGAGCAAGTGAAGGGGGAGCGCCATAAACATTCTGACATTATATATCTCAAAATCTATATTCTAATCTCAAACTCTCTGGATTTTGTTAATTATTTGCAGACTTATTATATTTACAAGTCCAAAATGATATAAACAGAACTGGGGACTTTGAAGAATTTTCATAATAAACTTGCAATATATCACAGTAATGGACATGGAAGTGGGGTTACGTGACGTCTTGCACTTAGATGTACATTAATCGCCGCGCTGTCTCGCCGAGACCTCGTAACCATCTAGATTTATTATTCTGGAATGGTCTTCAATTTACTAGAATGTTATAGAACATTCTAGATTATTCTCGATGCGTGCTTATTATATTCACAAGAACAAATCGTGTGAAATATTGGATTCTGAATGTTATTATTTTTTATATTACTTAGTTTTTTTAGAAAATGACGGTAACTAAATCCAATACATATTAACATTCTGGAAATCTTTGTAGTATCGTTGTATTATATTTACAAAAAATAATTGTAATTTTTTTTTATTAATTAAAAAGAATAAGCCGCCATAATATCTAAACCCAATTATTGAATACGTCTGTTTGTTTTAACCTACAAACCTGCAATGTGTACAAGTATTAATTAAATATATTTTGAGCATTGTTTTGACCTACATAATAAACAATATCGGGAACAAATAAGTGAGCTTTGTTCTTGTTTTGTTGGAGGACGTGTTAGAGTAACAAGATTTGAAGCGTGGCGCCTGAACCGACGAAGTGTATATCGTAGCCATAGAATCAACGTACCATAGAAATGTCATTCGCACTTTTTTTCGCACTTTTTAGGTATAACTATGTCTACAACAAAACAATATGAAAAGTTTCATTTTTTATATATATTTTATATATTTTTCCATGACTACGTTTTTAAGTGGGTAATAAAAATATAAGAAGCATATCAAGTCTGTTAGGGAAGAAATTTGGTACTTGGTACTCTCTACGTATCCCTTAATCAACCTAGTGTAGCTACATAATATTAATATTTGTTCGTACCACAAAACGTCGTGAAGAAAAATGGCGTTGACGTGTTTGGCATTTCTGTTCATTTTGTTTGTATATTCTATGGTTGAAGTTTGAATTCACAAGAGGAGAAGTATTTGTTGTAATTCGATAAGACTCGGCATTCGCCTTTCTCCGTTTTATATAATTTAAGTATCTCTTTGTCAATTTATAGGATTTTTAGCATGTTACACGTGACGAATAAGTGGCAACAGAATTTATTGAGACGGGAACAGATTCTTGTAAGAAATGACCTACTTTTGAAGTATAATTAAGTTGTACGATACAATTACTGTTGTTACTTGTTGCTGCGTTGCAGCCAACGCGTACTTTTCTCAACTATAATTGTCATCATGATCATCGTCAATTCGTTTATGAAGAAATCAGAATTGTTGAAGCGAGTAATCGCCACACTGACTAATGTGTACTTTGGTAGAATTTTCACGCCTGAAAGAATATTATGGAGAACACTAAAGTAAGTTGCATTCTAAGATGTTCTCGCCATTAATTAAACTTAGGACCTCCTCGGTGGCATTCTAAATTCTAAGATACTCTGCCATCACTGCTTATAGTAAAAATTAAATAAAATTTTCTTTTAACAAACAGACCCTATCTTATAGAGAAAACGTCAGTTGGCCGTGAAATACTAGATCAGTGGGATGGATAGGTATATTTCTTTTTGGGTCCCAATGTTGTTATTTTTCTTGTCCGTTCTTTTATACATATTACACACCATTTATTGTGTGGCAAGAGAACAGAGAAAACCTTTTTGTTTATGTATTTCGCTATGATATACAGGTTCGAAACCGGCTGATTCAAGGATTTGCTGTCGACAAACTACCAACGGTTGGGAGCGTAGCTTTTTGTCGGACATGATTTAAATATATGAATTAATCTAACTTTTCAGAATCATTACGAAGTGGGTCAATTAGATTATCACCATATCGATAAAGATATCATTTTATCAGCGTATTGCTCATTTCATTATATATTAATGTATATTTCAACGCATTTCAATTATAAGAGAAATTTTCGAAACATTCTGGATGACTAGACTGCTGGTTCAATGATTTATGGGCCTCACTCCTGACTCAGAAGTTGTGGGTTCGATTTTTGTCTAGGTCAAATACATGTGTGAAGATCATGAGTGTCTCCTTCGATTCTGATGTAGAACAATGAACGACAAAAGGGGTGAAAAATTATGATGATGATGAACAGTAAGTAATAGCTAAAGGGTCGAAATCCTTAATTAGTTACCTACCTATATATTAAGTAGCAGCCAACGTGGTCCATTTTAGAATGGATGTATAATTTTTGGTTGAAAAAAAATAACGAGCGATTTCAGGCTTCGTAGTTCGTACATGTGGTTTAATTAATTATTACTACATCTTAACCATTCATAGAGGTATTTCTTTCAAGTCTTCCCTGATAAAAGAAATAACTGTTGTTCAGCAGACGGAAGCTAAATAAATACATACATACATACGTAATTAAGTAATACAGGTATGTATTCCAAAATTTTCATCACTACCTGCGTTGACTGGTACAAAATACAATTTGACATTTTTTCTCAATCATTTTATTATGCAACGGTTAGAACAGAGGTCTTCTCTTAGAGTGAGAAAGATGAGGCCATAGTCTGCCACGCTGGTCAAGTGAAGGTTGGCAGACGTACACGCCTCAGCGAATTTAGTTTTCATTTCATGTTACAACCGCCCTTTGTTAACGATAATGAATAAATGAATATATTAAAATGTGAATCGCTTCTTTATTGTTACAATTAATATTGTTACGTAAAGATTTAGATACCAAGGCTGTCCCGCCTGCGTCTGCTGCCGGCCTTCGGCGTTAATGTCATTCTCTTATATATACTTTGTATTGATGTTTTCATATCTCTTTTCAGGTCAGAAAATTATAACATCTTATTCCGTTATATAACATTTTACACCCCACTGTATGCCCTTTCCCTTTCATTCTCCCAACATATCGCTTGTTTTTTAAATGTTGTCTCTTGAAACGCGTGTCTCCTCTGTCTGCAGTAAGAGATATAGGACAAGGGCCGCAGTTGAAAGCTGTTGAAACCTGGGGGAACGAGGAAAACAGTCCTGAAAATCGCAACCTAGCCCCACCCGTCCAATTGTCGAAGGTATCCAAATTTCAAAACTCAACGGTATGTAAGCAGCGTGCCTTTATCATGGTAATAGTTGGTGTAATTGGTTAACCTTGTACCTTCGGACTAGGGTGAAAGTGCCGACAGGTCGGTCAACCGCTAGTTCCCATATCCACAAGTCCTCAATAGGTCGTTACAACGGAAGTCACAATCCAAACATATTGCTTAAGTTGAAATTCAAAAATGCTTAAAAAAATAAAAAGAATCACGTAAGATTAGTAAGAATGCAGAAATTTGGCTCACGATGTTTTTTTCTACTTCGTAAGGAACGCCACTGAGTAACTAAGGATCCTCTTGACATTGGTAGTATGTGCGTTGTTGTCTCTTAAGAGTTGCACTCGAAAGCTATACGAGTATAATACATATTAACGATAGAGATGTAGGCGGGCACTCGTTTGTGTCATCTTAAATAGTTAAATGGTGTGTATGTACATAGGCAAAGTTGTCATCATTGATATTATAAGCCACATCAGCCTTGTCCTGGATTACGTCTCTCCAAAAAGCGTCACTGAGCTCAGGGCTTAGTGAGAAACGTTCATATTGACTTGTTTAAAATATGAGTGCTTAATGACGAATGGGGGTTATTAATGATACTGCTATCCAGAACTACCATCTCTTGATCAAAATGTTGCAAAGAGGCTGGAATATTACATAAGATACAAGAACTTTGAAGTAAATCTGTTGTTATTATCACAGAAACTCGTAATTTGTAGCGTGACTGTAGCCTCTGCCTACACTTGCAAAATAGTGTTTCATTATTACGTATTGGTATCGCAGAATGTATCTCATGTCTGTACTTAACGAAGTACAAATTACATGTAATGAAATATCTAAATATAAATGCCTACCCCGAGAAAGATCTTGGCTGCACGATGTGGTAATAATACTCGTAATGATGTTCCATTTACAGAAATTCGCAGATTTATTCTAAATGTTTTATTGAAGACTATGATTTGAATTGCATTGAAGTCAACATATTAAGGTCCGATACAGAATATATAAGAAACCAGACAAAGAGTTTGCCTGAAAGACACCGCAGCTGAAATACTACCTACATTTCAACCTAAAGACACTGACGTTGTAGTTAATGAAGGCCACTTCTTAAATCTAGATTAGCAATCTGACAATATTAATAGATTTTGATATAAAATTGCATGAAACAAATAGTTTTTCGTAAACTCACCGGAGGCTGCATAGTGGCTGGCGAGAAGTCAGCTGTTCTCAAGACTCGGCTCGCTATTTATACGCCCAGGATATCGATTTTGCCCGGAACAGTTATGTAACTGACACACGCCACGAGAAAAGGTTCGGCGCCGCTGACGCTGCCGGCTTTCATAAGACCGTACACATTACGGTGGAAATATTGCGCTAACTAATTGGTGCGCTGTTCAGACAAAATCCAGCTATCGACGAATTAAAATGAGACACGTATTACGTACAACAATCCTACCGATTAAATGGAAGGCTGAAATTGACTGTGGTTGTATTTATACGACACAATTGACTGAAATCACGGGTAGGGTTTGGATTGGAAGCACCCTTGTACACGACTGTGCAAGTGGCGCCACAGAGCACACTGGCGGCATCCGAGGGCGACTGCGCGCTGTCGTCACACATCGAACCAATCGAATATTCTCAAACTGTGACATATTACTTGTGTATTAAAGTTCAATTCTACGTGTGCAAGTTTTAAACAACTCGTCCGTATATATCAATACCAATATCAACCTTATTGGAATGTTTGAAGGTTGAAATTGTGTTTGTTGTTTGAAAGATTAATTTTGTAATTCTATCTTCATCTATTGTCACAGCTTCGACTGAAAACATAGCTAGCCCGGAACTGTAAATGTAACGTAATGTAAAAAGCGATTGCTCTCACCCCCCGAAAATCTCTAGTGACGTCACTTAATTATTTTAATCACTCGATCAACGGTTTTAATTAAGGTTTTTGGCTGTGTTCCTTCAAATTTCAATGACGAAGCGTCTATGCATTATATTCAGAGATTCTTTTGTTCCGCTAACGAATTGCCATATTTTATAGGGATGATCTTCGTTACTTAATATTTCTTCATAAAATGTCAGGGTTATTATGGTGAAATTATTTACAAGATACAAGTAAAAGCAACGTGCTGATTCGAGCTTTCTTCACGTCTGCAATAACATTATTTCTTTTTCCTTTCCTTTCATGTCATGTTTATTAATGCCTATCCAAAAATTTATTCGCCTTTACACCTAACTAACTAACTTTACACCTAACGATCATGCACAATATGATGACGTCGATAACGGGTGTTGACCTATTTTTATCAAGTTAGCAAATGTTGAGCCATAATTTATCTCGTTAGCCAAGTTTAAGTTGGCTAACATTATAGGCCTTACAGAACACGATGCTGATACCTTAGCTTCAAAATTTCCTCACGACGTGTGCCACCATTGTTATAGCAAGTTATGCTTGATATAAAAAAGGTACAAAACGGAAAATCCAAGAGAAAGTCTGAATACTGAACCACTAGAGTATGAGTGCTAACTAACACTATGTGTAAACTCGTCAGTTGTTAGAAATTACAATGTACTACGAGTTGCACGTTTCACGTGCCTTAGAGAAAGTTATGGACAACATAACAATCTATCATTACAATTATACATACATACATATCTTCACGCCAGGTCCCTTACGGGGTAGGTAGAGAGCACGGAGTGCCAAGTATCCCTAACGTTACATACCTGCCGTGCTTCTTCAACGTTCATAACAATTATATATGATTAGAATTTAATTAGTTATTCATAAAAAGTATCTCTATTTATTCAAATTTATTGTGATTTACATTTCAGTGGAATCACTCATTTCCATTTATGCTCTGGAAATAATAATTAGTTCTACTAAATTATTGTTCAGACTTAATAATGCTATAAAACTACACGCTACAGCTATCGTAGCTGTAAGAGTGCTACCGTGCTGCGGCGTAGCTGCAAAGTCTGTTACTCTCACCCTTCTAAACATGAAATGTGTATATAATATACAAGGCTTTAGAGATACTAATGCTAGTTAGGTATTGCCGCCGTGATGTTCTGTAATGTCGTTGTGATGTAATGTGACATCAGAAGTAACATCGAAACCTTGTTATTTAAAATAATGCTACTAATATTGCCAAGTGAGAAAAAAGATGAATTCTAAATATTCCTAACTGAACAAATGGTTTTACAGCATGGTTACATGGCTTTTGTCATTGTTTTTGTTTCCACTCGGCTATCGACCAATTAAACAGCGTTCATAATATACAAGAAACAATAGACCATTATTATTGCGATATGTGCATTGAAGGCCCCTAACGTTATCAAAATCGAAAAAGAAGTGTCAATCGTACAGGTGTAATTTAGAATTCATTTCATGAATGAATATCTTATATATAAAATTCTCGTGTCACGGGGTGCGTGATTGAACTCCTCCGAAACGGCTCGACCGATTGTTATGAAATTTTGTGAGCATATTGAGTAGGTCTGAGAATCGACCAACATTTATTTTTCATACCCCTGAGTGATAAGGGTTATCCACCCCTAAATTTTTTTTTTTATTATTTAGACAAAATTTTTTGTTTTTATTTTTTTATGATACAGCATACAAAAATACATACAACCCTAAATTTTGACTCTTTGATAATCAACC